>BKCP01010514.1:2090156-2110491 GCA_008636005.1 Striga asiatica
CTTATCGTGTATATATAGGTTCTGGTTGACAATGCAGATTTTCTCAAGGAACTTGAGGCAAAAGAGTAGGGCAAAATAATCTGGAGATGATGAGTTCAGTTTGTTGTTTCAAAATTCTGGTTAATAATGTTGTTGCATTTATAAAATGGATATGTGGCCCATCATATACTTGTTAGCGTCGAGTATGATCCCTGTAGTGCTCCTTCCGATTGATATGATTTCTCGCATTTTATTTTAATTATATGTATTTTATTTTATTTATGTGCTGCTATTGTTTGTCTTTTATGTGCAATGCTTGATATTATCCTTATATGCGTGGATTGGACTTAGAAATTGCTTACTTGTGTTTCATAATATTATATTAATTGCTTCTACTTCATTATTTATTTCCTTGTTCGATTATTATTATTGATTGCTCGTTTATGTTTTATATAATTTATTCGCTTTATCCTTGAATTATTTAGTGATAAATTTAATTGTTATTTTGTGTATGGATTAGTTAGAATTATTCTAGTTATTAGATTAATTGTTCGGTATTTAGATCCGTTTCGACTCGTTTTAGAGTTATTTTAATCCGAACTTCGAGATTTTTAATATGGCCCAAGTCATTGTTTATTTTCAGTCCAAACTGTGGGCCAGACCCACTAATTACTTAAATAATATTACGGTTCATAATAAGGGTTTTGTAATTCTGCGAATTCGGGAGATCCACATCCCGTTTTCAACCTCCTACATTTTATCCAAGTGACAGGCTTCTTCTGAAGTAATGATCCTCCCTGGCTGTTTTTAATTAGTGTTAAGTTATTCTAAGACCATCTCCAACTGAAAACCTCATACTCAAACTCATTTTGCAGTAATTGTCACATTTTGCAGTAATTCATCTCCAACCGAAAAACCTATTTTCAAACTCAAGAGAATGTTCTTGGAATATTCTCTTTCACATCAACTTTTACAACTTTTCAATACTACCCACATATTTTACAACTTTACAAATTAAACCACACTATTATTTTAAATTCAACTTGGACTTTATATAATAAATTTAATTATAAAGTTTTTTTTTCGAAACGATAGGAACTATTATAAATCAAAATGCACAAATGTGCGAATACACAGCAGCCAACGACTGAATACACAGCAGCCAACAGCTGAAAAAGTGGGAGGACAGGTCAGAGACCGCCTAGAATCCCGTCTAGCAACGCTAGAATAAAACACTCACAACTAAACTAACCAACAACTCGAACAACTAAAACAACTAAAAAGACCCCAACAGAGTAATGCCCAAGCATCAGATCCCAACAGGATAATAAGTTGACACTCGGGCTCACAGGGGCAAACGCCCAAACCTTAAACACAATTACAAACACAATCACCGACACAAACGACAAACACAAACGAACACACAAAAAACAAAAACAACTAAACTAACAACACAGCCTCCCTCAGCAAATACATCCGAAGAGGACGACAGACTAAGTCGATTCCGAGGATAGCTCCGAAGCTCTGATACCACGCCCGCCACTGCATAAGGCCTAGCAAGACGATGATCCTAGCCTAAAAAACAAACCGAAAAATCGACCCGCACTCCAGCCACAAAAAGCCCAAAACGCCCCCCAACCGGCTAACACCACTAGCCGATCCGACGCCATCCCGAAGCAGCCTAACACCATTAGCCTACTCCGAAGACGATCAGCCTCCCCCGAACTCCGGAACAGAGAAAGGGGAGAAAGGGGACGAGAGACATCCCTGCTCGGCCGCACCGACCCAGCCTAGACGAAGCCACATCCTATCGACCAAACCTCAACGAGAAATCCCGACTGCGGACTGCCACCTCTACACCCCACTGCACAAATGAGAAGCCGACGACCAGATCCCTCCTGAAGCCGGAAATCCACCCACGGCAGACCTCCAAATTGGCCGAGAAGAAATACCCCGACCAAAGCCAACTCAAGCGACGCAAGCATCATCCACGCACCACCACACCCCGCCAATCCCCGATTCCACTGAATTCCGGCAGCCTTCGAGCGGAAAATGAATCCGCCGAAACCCTAGCCCTAACCCAGTGGCGTCAAGACAGAGGACGAGGGCGTCGCGGCCATGGATGAGCGAAAGGAGGCAGTCCACCACAATCACGGACGGCGACTGAGGGAGCTTACCTTGCGAGAGATGATGGAAGTTGAGACGGAGAGATTTGGGGGAGACAATTTGGGGGACTGTATCGACCGATGTAATTATAAAGTTATAATCATATACATAATAAAATCAGAGAAATTAATATTCATTACAATTTTAAATTGAAAAATTACAACACGTAAGATAAAATTAAAAATTAGAACCCACAAGATGAAAAATTGAAAATTACATCACACAAGATAAAATTAAAAATTATAACGCACAAATAATATATTTATTTTATATTATTATTGTGAAATATATAAAATTAAATGATAAATATAATAGTATTATTTTAAATTTTAATTATATTTTAAAAAAGGTTATATATTTGAATTTATTATCAATAGTATCTTAATCTCTCACAAATTTATTCAAACTTCTTTAGAAATCTCCTAGAAATATTTTACAAATACTTTTATAATTTTTTATTCAAATGAATATACTAGAAATATTTACAAATACTTTCATAATGTTTTGATTAAACCTATTATAGAATGTTCACACCCTATATATAAATGTCTAATTCTACTTGTTTATATTTCATATTTTTTTACTATTATTTTCATTGTGCCAAGTAATATGAAAACACGTATAAATATCAATTAGAGAAACAAATATATTTCGTAACTAGTTTTTTATTATACATTTATATAAAAAAATAACAATTAACATACCCAACAAATAATATATATTATGTTCATTCAAATAAAAAATAACAACATTATAGTTACAAAATTAAATATATGTATATATATATATATATTGTTTGGACCGTCAATTCACAAAAAATTTTGCGTTTATTCGATTGGAGTGTTTTCACTGCATTTTTTGTTGGAGTTGGTCTAAGACTTTTTGCTGGTTCTGTAGTTTTCTTGGCTGTTTTTAATTAGTGTTAAGTTGTAAGACTTTTTGCTGAAGTAGTTTTTAATTAATGTGAAGTTGTTCTAAGACTTTTGGCTACTTCTAAAGTAGTTTTTAATTTGTTTTTAATTAGTGTTAAGTTGTTCAAAACCTTTTGGCTGTTTTGAACTATTTTTGATTAATTTTAGTGTTTTGTGGATGATTATGGCTGTCTCGAACTATATCTAGTTATTTTATAAATTTACCATCTAGTTATTTTATAAATTTACCAATAATAACTATTAGGCAGCATTGATGAATGATGATTGTTCTGTCTGACTTATCCATGTCTTGGGTGGATTTATTTAATTTTGCTGATTGTTCTGTCTGGCTTATCCATGTCCTGGGTGGATTTATTTAATTTTGCAATTAGGGGAAAACGGTACAGGCATATTTTAAGATGAAGAGATTGGTAAATATTATTTTTAGTATGCAAATATAATCTATTAAGTTTTATGATAATCAAGAAACAGACATTTGTTTTCTGCTGTACCGATTGTTGATTAAGAAAATTTGTATGCCTCGTTAGTGACTAGAAGGTACTTGAGGGAATAGTTCTCATGGAATATTTCGAGCAATATGTTATATTGATAACTTGTCATATTACTCAGAAATTCAAGCAGAAAAGCACTTGTAGGTTGTAACAGACCAAATTCCTTATCGGTTTGGTTTGTGAAATCAAAATAAAACAGAAATATAATAGTTGAAAGAAAAAATAAAACCACAAAATTTAAGTGGTTAATTAGATACCTATTGGTTTGATTTAAATTTGATGATGGTTTAAATTTCAATATGAGATGATAATATCTATGCGATATAAGTGGTTAATTAGATACACTTGTATACATTGCATTGTTTTTTACCAAATTGTTATGGTTTTTAATAAATGCACATCATGACATCTTCTCATACCCATGTAATATCAAAATTGTGATTTATAATTGAATAAAGTGTAGATATCTGACGGGTTCAGAAGGATAATTTTCACAAAACATTTCATAAACCAAGCCAATTTGTAGAGTAACCAACAAAAATTCACTACTAATATTGAAATGAGCCAGGCTAGAAAGAAAACCTGGTCTCTGATCTCCTCTTCTCCCAGCTTTCCTCATAAAAAGTGCCTCTGATTCAAATACTGGAAAATCAACGCATGCAATGGCTATTTTTATTCATTTATTTTATAAAAGATATTGCTAATTCTGCATTTCTCAAACTCAGTAACCTTTTATAACAGAAGAATTACATTGAATCAATAAGTTAGCCCCAAAGCTATTGTAAAATATCCTACCTCACACACTAACATAATAATATCACAAGACACAACGTTTTTCAGCGCATTCGTCCACAAACCTTGAATGACACAGCAGCTTAACTGCACCACATACTTTTGTAAACACCAACCATTCTTCTCACCTCGAAAGTCGCTAACAACAAAATCAATTCATTGTAAATTGTGAATTAAGACAAAAGTATTAGTAAACTACTCGACCAACATGCATAAGTCGCAACAAATTGGTTCACAAACCTTAAATGACAACAATTTAACTGCACCACTTCATTTTATAAACACTAACCCAAACAATCAATTCATAGAAAGCCGTAATTTAAAAAACCCCATGTTAGTAAACCACTCCACTATGTAGAAAAATCATTGATACATACATAAGGTTTCTCAGATAGATATATGGCTACAAGAAATTGCAGGTATGGATCAAAACACTGAGCTCAACTCAAATTTCATTACATACCACTCTATTTTTTTTAAAAAGTCAATTCTTAAGCCTCATTTCTTAATGACGAAAGTCGGAGGAAATGGACGAATGCAGCGGCAGAGCAAGCGGAATATGGTGACTAGATAAAAAGGGAAGGGTTGACAACCGCGCACATATTTGTTTAAGAACTTCAGTCGTGTACCTCTGCAAAAGATAGTAAAGCACAGTAAATATGGAATAACCAAATACAAGAATTATCTAATACTCATATACCCGAGTACGTACAGTATCAAGAGAGGGAATCAATCAGATGCCTGGGGAAGAAATTTCAGCATCATGACTCAAGATCAACCTTTGCATAATCTATGTGGTGATTAGATTCGAAATGGGTTCAAGTTTATTCAATTAAATAAATTGACTAGCAGGAAAGTACCTTCAAAGATCATCTAATGTAGAATCCTCGTGTATGAGACAAAACAACATGAACACATAAACCCAGAGTGTGGTTGATAAAGGCTCTGCTTTCGGCATCCTGAAGCTAACGATATTAACTTTACTCCAAATTGTATACATATTAGATCATGGCAGGATTCATGAAGCAATTTCATGATGGACAAATACTTAGGGTGGAGCTGCAGCATATAGACTTAAGGATAGAGGTAATGGTCACAGCACAATCTGTTGAAACCTTTAGTGGTTTATGGATCCAACAGGCTTCCTAGGGCTGGTTCACAGTGCATCAGAGCCATTAAACCTAAAGAGGTCAGGTTCAAGGTATGACCCCACCTGCGGTCATCAGTAAGGCACTACTTAATCAATCAACAATGATTCATTTGTTACAACAAATATAGCTACGGAAGTTAGTTGGGGGTTGGGGTTGGTTGGCGCAGAGATAAGAGAACAAAAATAGAGTAAAGGCAAAGCATCTGAGAAATTTATTATGGTTTCAAACCCCACAATTCAGGGTAGGTGTCTAACCAATGAACATGCAGGAAAACATGGTAAAAGGACACATCAATCTAAAGAATATGGGCAAAATAAAAAGAAAAATATCAAAAACACTAAACTTATTGACATATTATTATTAAAAGCGCATAAAGAAGAAAACCCAACAGTTCCTTCCTCCTCAACATAACACAACCAAAGTAATATCAACAACCCTAGAGACAGTCTACATATTTCCACATGAAATCAACCCAGAAATTACACATCATAGCAACCACAGCAAACCCATAAAGTTGAATGAAAGACACCCACCTTGCCACTCCTCTCCTCCATCTCTGCGAATGAAGCCTCTGACTGGTTGCCCTTCTGCTGCATCTCCATGTTTAATCTTGCAAGTCTCTGGCAGATAGCTCCTGAGCAGGAGGTTGCATCTAGAAATCCTAAATATAAAAATATATAATAATAATAATAAGTAAAGAATTTATCTCAAATTCACGGCCTAAATGAAACCAGACGAAATATGCCTCCAGAGTTCTTATTTTTTGGAATTGAGAATAATCTTTCGTTTAATTCCTATCTATAAGAGCTTTGGCGGTATATTTATTTTGGTCTTGGCCCCGGATAGAAGAATTCTTCATTTATCGAAAGTTAAGTATTTTTTTGGTTTTGATTTTGATTTTTTTTTAATTCTTTCTGATTTTTTTATATAAATTCGTCGAACATTGTTTGTTTAAATTTAGAAAAAAATCTTGTTTTTTATATAATAAATTTTTCCAACAGATGATTTTTACGTATTGTTTAGGCCCAGTCTTAAACCCCCTTTCAAATCCCACAGCCCATCTATTTTTCAAAAAATAAAACCCAGCCCACTCTCCCTCAAATCCCAGCGCACGTAACCCTAAAACCCTTACCCTATTCATCATCATGTATAAATTAGAACAGTAGTTCATTGTTTCCTTTAACAATTCATTCCACAATGTTTCGGTTTTGGTGGGCGCGATCTGTGAGAAATGCGGCATTCTCTATTCCACGGTCGTGTACACCATCTCGTCGGTTCGCCTATTCTGCTTACTATACCATCTCGTCCGTTCGCGTATTCTGGTAATCTGCTTACTCGGTTTCGTTCTTTGGCTTCTGCTAATCCCATGAGTTATCTTATGCATTCATCTCCTCTTGGGGTTATGTTTCATTCGAGTACTTATGCGCTTTTCACCACTGGCATGTCTTGTGATCGCCGTCTCTGTGCTGTTTCTACACAGTTTAGTGTCTTTGCTTCTATTCCCCTCGTTGTTTGTTTTCTGCGGTCATATTTTCTCATGGTTTTTGTTCCCAATGCTATGATGATTCTGATGTTTTGTCCAAGTATTCCCTGGAAAAGTTACTTCCTACCCAAAATTCAGTTCTGGCTTTTGGTAACTTCCCAACCTACATAATAGAGGAAAGGGAGAAAAACTCTAGCTTGGTCCCCTAGGAATAAAGTTCCAAACCGCTTTTTCATTCATAGTCATAGGTTGGAAAATGCTCCTAAAACTCCTAATCCTGCTGCTTCTGACCCTAATGCCCCTGAGTCTTCACTGGAGTTTTTTTAGGGTCATCCTGGACTCATGTCATTTGAGATTGAAGTTCTTGCTGGTGGTATTACTCTACCTTTCTTAATGACATACTGGCCCAATGTTTTCCTTGATGTGAATGAGAAGCTGAAGTTTTCTTACTTGTACTTTATCCATTGGTTTTGCCAATTCACCAAACATGGACTTGATTTGACTTCTTATCCTGTTCGTTATTTGTTAAAAACCCAAAAGCTGCATGATCTTGTTGTGGATGAGCTTTGTAGTATCCCTGTGGATGATATTATGCCACTGAGCAGGCTGGTATCATATTTCGACTTTGATTGCATCATCTATCTTTATCATAATAAAGGCTCTGTAATCCTGCGAATCCGGGAGATCCACATCCCGTTTTCAGCATCTGGGGAGCTATTGAGGACACCTACTGCAGTATACGAATGAGTCACTTTCCAGCCCTGAATGAGTCACTTTCCAGCCCTCAAAATTTGACTGTACACTTAGATACTGCAGTAGGTGTCCTCAATAGGACCCCAGATGCTGAAAACGGGATGTGGATCTCCCGGATTCGCAGGATTACAGAGCCTTTATTATGATAAAGATAGATGATGCAATCAAAGTCGAAATATGATACCAGCCTGCTCAGTGGCATAATATCATCCACAGGGATACTACAAAGCTCATCCACAACAAGATCATGCAACTTTTGGGTTTTCAACAAATAACGAACAGGATAAGAAGTCAAATCAAGTCCATGTTTGGTGAATTTTGGTGAATTGGCAAAACCAATGGATAAAGTACAAGTAAGAAAACTTCAGCTTCTCATTCACATCAAGGAAAACATTGGGCCAGTATGTCATTAAGAAAGGTAGAGTAATACCACCAGCAAGAACTTCAATCTCAAATGACATGAGTCCAGGATGACCCTCAAAAAACTCCAGTTAAGACTCAGGGGCATTAGGATCAGAAGCAGCAGGATTAGGAGTTTTAGGAGCATTTTCCAACCTATGATTATGAATGAAAAAGCGGTTTGGAACTTTATTCCTAGGGGACCAAGCTAGAGTTTTTCTCCCTTTCCTCTATTATGTAGGTTGGGAAGTTACCAAAAACCAGAACTGAATTTTGGGTAGGAAGTAACTTTTCCAGGGAATACTTGGACAAAACATCAGAATCATCATAGCATTGGGAACAAAAACCATGAGAAAATATGACCGCAGAAAACAAACAACGAGGGGAATAGAAGCAAAGAACACTAAACTGTGTAGAAACAGCACAGAGACGGCGATCCCAAGACATACCAGTGGTGAAAAGCGCATAAGTACTCGAATGAAACATAACCCCAAGAGGAGATGAATGCATAAGATAACTCATGGGATTAGCAGAAGCCAAAGAACGAAACCGAGTAAGCAGATTACCAGAATACGCGAACGGACGAGATTGTATAGTAAGCAGATTACCAGAATAGGCGAACCGACGAGATGGTGTACATGACCGTGGAATAGAGAATGCATCGCGACGGGGTCGGAATACGGATTCAGTTACGGTTCGGAATGGAAGGTGAGGGGCCTCAGATTAAGAGATCTTAGGCGGGCCTTAGCGGATAGCCGTCGTTCCACCACTGGCTACGCCCACCAAAACCGAAACATTGTGGAATGAATTGTTAAAGGAAACAATGAACTATTGTTCTAATTTATACATGATGATGAATAGGGCAAGGGTTTTAGGGTTACGTGCGTTGGGATTTGAGGGAGAGTGGGCTGGGTTTTATTTTTTGAAAAATAGATGGGCTATGGGATTTGAAAGGGGGTTTAAGACTGGGCCTAATGGGCTTTGTTTACGTAAAAATCATCTGTTGGAAAAATTTATTATATAAAAAACAAGATTTTTTTCTAAATTTAAACAAACAATGTTCGATGAATTTATATAAAAAAATCAGAAAAAATTAAAAAAAATCAAAATCAAAACCAGAAAAATACTTAACTTTCGATAAATGAAGAATTCTTCTATCCGGGGCCAAGACCAAAATAAATATACCGCCAAAGCTCTTATAGATAGGAATTAAACGAAAGATTATTCTCAATTCCAAAAAATAAGAACGGGAGGCATATTTCGTCTGGTTTCATTTAGGCCGTGAATTTGAGATAAATTCTTTACTTATTATTATTATTATATATTTTTATATTTAGGATTTCTAGATGCAACCTCCTGCTCAGGAGCTATCTGCCAGAGACTTGCAAGATTAAACATGGAGACTACAAAGCTCATCCACAACAAGATCATGCAGCTTTTGGGTTTTCAACAAATAACAAACAGGATAAGAAGTCAAATCAAGTCCATGTTTGGTGAATTGGCAAAACCAATGGATAAAGTACAAGTAAGAAAACTTCAGCTTCTCATTCACATCAAGGAAAACATTGGGCCAGTATGTCATTAAGAAAGGTAGAGTAATACCACCAGCAAGAACTTCAATCTCAAATGACATGAGTCCAGGATGACCCTCAAAAAACTCCAAAACAGCATTCTGACACGTCTTTGTTGGCCATTTCCCTAAAATAAAATAGAGCATATGTTGAACACGACATGCAGATGAGCTAAACCATAAACCATAAAACCACTGTCTGAAGAGTCTGAATATAGTTGTTCATAAGATGTTTATATTACATACATAAATAACTATCTATGAATAATTCATAGAAACCTTTGCCCTCCATATCACCGACAGCAAATACAGTATAATTGCATTTTATTCATCATAAACGAACATGTTTGATCATTCAGAATTTAGTACCAAAAACCTTACTCCAAACTACATTATAGTTTCAAATGGATAATGACCAAGTACAGCCAAAAGACATCAACTCAGAACTTGATAAACAAAAAAGGAAAATCTTATGCAGAAGTCACAAGTCTCAATACTTCTCCTTAAAAATGCAATTTTTATTTAAGATACGACAGCAGTGAAGGTGCTATAACATTAACAAACATCTATTCCATAATTACCAAGTTATCCATCAATCATTAACACTCTACATAAGGGAAAGATCCATCATTACTTAAAAACAACTGCCCCACTGCCAGAAACTCGAAGCACAACAACTTTGGTTCTACTAATTCATCTAATATCAGTCATACGAAACATTACGATAGCCAAACCACAGTACCAAGTTTATAACATCGTCTATGAAATAAAACTCAATCGAAAAACTAAAAGACGTAAAAGGTTAAATCGACCTTTTTCAAATGATATAGAGAACATCTAATATTTGAGGTAAAGAAGAAACATTGATAGGGTACGTAAAATACACCTAGGCATATATGGCCATTAATACAAATGTCAGGATGTGGAGGAGCTGGAGGAACAACGATAACCTTTCAAAGAAAAAACATAAGGGTCTAGATAACAAAACATTATGAATTGTGAACCGAATAGTAAGATGAGGTACAAAGAACAACATGCAGTACCTGGAAATACCACCATCATCCTCTGAAGGTGATATCCATGAAAAGATGAGGTCCAGTAAATGAGTATGTTTCCTTGCACAAGATTCATCTGTACAAATACAAACACTTGTCAGTGCCTCTAAACCAGTTAACTGCGCTGACATCGAAACCTATGCTCTTGAATACTAAAAACTATGAAGCTTTTTTTAACAAAGGATTGCACTAAAAAGTGTCAAAACTAAAATAAGCCTAGAAAACTAATATATTCATTCCAGGAGCTTCAACAGAAATTGCAGAAAAGGCTAAGTAAACAAACACATTGCATAGCTCCTGCTTATACCAAACACACTTTCTCAGGGAAATTAGAATCCCAATAAATTCATAGCTCCCAACACAACTATAGGTTTTGGGTCAACAAGCTCTAAAAAAATTCCAAGTTTGCACTGATGATGCAGTTACATTTCCTGACTTTCACCCATGCGTCCACATACTAATGTAAGTATCACAGTAGTCATGAAGATAATAAATTCAATATCGGTTACATTCTTCTTCTTTTTTTCCGCAAAACCCAAGGCCAAAGTGAAAAACTTATCAACAGAAGCAGACTTGTTAGTTAATGGTGAGTCTAAATCCCCAGAACAACACTGTAGCTGCTTGCGAAGAGAAAAAGTTATTAATGATAAGTTGATAATCATTACTGATGATATTGATACCTGCAGACTCCTTTACTTAATAATGAAATTAGCCACATGTAAAATGAACAAAAGAGATAAATAACAATGTCAGCGAGTAAACCATAAGTGCTAGAGTATCATTTTCATGCCAAATTTCAAATAGTAACAATGTCAGCAAGTAAACCATAAGTGCTAGAGTGCCATTTTCATGTCAAATGTCAAACAGTCTAACTATTTCCATGTATATACAACCCCAGACTATTTTATTGGTGCAATCATAGAATTTAATGAGTCGAATTGATGATTGATTACTCAAGAATAGCATCTATAAGCAAACTAAGAGAATGGTCTCCACAAAGATTGTTACCTCAATTTTCCTCTGTTGCTCCTGGCATGCTCGAGTAACAGCCCCATTCACAGCGTCACTAAGTTATGCAAAGATTGATATAGACAAAATTAGTTTCCTATAGTGACAGAAATATTAATTTAATCAAAATGATGCATGCTTGTCTTGAATGAATCTTCTGAAGAAGAGAAGTAAGATCCCTTGGTTGCTGATCAGAACCCTAAAAGGCCATGTATCTGGTCCACTACTTTGCTGAGACACATGATCCCCATTGTTTCTTCAAGATTCTTGAACACATCAGTTTTGTGTGGTCCCAAGCGAGTTATTTCCATATCAACTTGTACGAAAACCCAAGACTTCGCCATTGCTCAGCATGCAGCCTGAAAAGGAACAGACGACATGAAAAAGGGAAAACATCAAATGAACATCTTAAATATTCTTACATAAACATGAATTTGTCAGATAATTGTTCTTAATACAAATCTATTAATGCCACCACTGGATTATAAATATTACGACTCGATCAGAACACACAAATTAAAACTAAATCTAAAACAAACAAGAAAAATCGAAATATTCAAAAAATATGGCCAAATTGGAAAATCCCCAAAACATAAAACCACAAAGAGTGCCAAAAATCTTTGTTCTATTGGGCCGATGTTTAAAGCACAGATCTGAAGAAAAATATACAAGGTAACATAAAGTTGGTACCTAAAGTTTCTTCCACCAACCTACGTCACTGAATTTGGTAAAAGGGCTCTCTAATACAAACTCAAAAAAAAAAAAACCCTTTTGCTTTTCTTCTTTATCACACGGAACTGAAACAAGCCTAGTACCAGGACAGATCTAATGTAAAACCTCTCAATTTACTCTCTCTCAGTTAGGTGTTAACCCCCAACGATACAGAGGGACTCCTTCTCTCTCTAAATTTTTACTCATTTACTATTTTACCGTCCCCTATTACTACTTACCGCTTCTCTTGGACAATTTTACTCATGATATTTTTTTTTAAAAAGTAAAAAAAAATAAAAAAATTCCGGTCGGCCGGTTGAGATGGCATAAAAACCGTCCAGAAAGTTTGTCCGGTCATTTTTTTTATAAATTATAATAATACTTATAATTTAATTATAATGAAAAATTATAAATTATAATTTAAAATTATAATTATTTTAATTTAAAACGAAAAAATAATATATTAATAAAAAAATTTATATTAATTAATTTATTTGAAAAAAATTAATATAATTTAAAACAAAAAAATATTATATTAATAAATAAAAAGTATATTAATTAATTTATTGGTTAAAAAATATTTTTAATTATCAGAAGAATAATAATTACTAAATATTATTAAATTAATTAATCACTATTTAAATGGGTAAAAAATTTCACTTATTAATAATAATTAATTTCACTTAAAAAAGTTAAATAAAAGATATATTAATAAATATATATATATATTAATAATTAGTTGTATTAAAAAAATTATACATATATTTATTAAAATATATATATATATATAAATATAGTTAAAGAATATATTAAAAAATATATATGTAATTTGTTAGCAAAAAAATATTTACTAATTATTATTTTATATTTTATATGCGTCCGTTCGTCGGGAGAGGAACAGACAGACGATGCTCCTCAACTACAATAAAATGTTTCTTTATAAGACAATCAAGAAACATTTTGTTTGTTTAGACAATCAAGAAACATCTTTCACTGTCTAATAAAGTTATGAAAAATGTTTCTTGATTGTCTAAACAAACAAAATGAAACAATAAAAATGCAATCTTTAAGGATAAAAAAGGTACCTTTGGGGATTCTGTATAGGGAGACTTTCCAAGACCTGTGTGTTAAACAAGACCTATGTCTTTTCTAATTGCATTGCAAAAACACTATTATATTTTTTCAATTAATATATACATATTTAACTTAATATATTTACGCTGAAATTATCAAAAGGATACCTGTTTGTGGCAGTCCCCATTCTTTCTTGTGTTCAACTTCAACCTAAGAAGTAAAAGCTGCTATTGATTGTATTTTACATCAACCGACGCAGAAAACGAATGCAATAGACAGCAACATCATCTGAGATTCCTGCAATTGTGAAGCAAAAATTTATCAACCAAAAATTGAAACGTCAACATACAGGCACTTCTTCATCCATACGGCACATCGAACCTTCCCAAACATAAAGTATCAATCTACATGGTACGACTTGGGAATATAAGTTCTGAAGAAGAGTCTCAACACGTAACAATATCACAAGTCACAAAACCAATCAACAACCCATAACGAAAAAATATTGGAAGATTCAAAGATGTAGCCATCAATACCTGAAGTGGAGAGGTGCAGAGAGACCACCGGATGGGAATCGGGTACTCCGATGAGCAGTTGCACCAGGACAGAAGTGGTGCGCAAGCGCTGAGCCGGCGAGCCAATTTGCAGAGCACCAAAATGAATAGGTGTTCGATGACCGAGAGGATTGAACTTCAAGGTGGCAGAGCAGTATTCGGCAGTGGTGGTGGCGATGGATTGTTGGAGTGAAGGCGAGTCACCGAAAAGAGAGCTGGCCAGGTTGGATATTAGAGAGAGGAATGGATACTTTCTTCAATTCACTCCACTCAGTCGGTGATGTTGCGTGTGCGGGAAAAATGGAAAAGCCATACTTGATAGAAGACGCACGTCTCGGCAGATTTCTAGGGAGCAAATCCCGTGACGATATCTCCAGCCTTAAGGAAAATTACGCATACAACCCCAGAAAAACTGAATACACAAGGTATTTTAGTCGGAACACTGAAAACTACAAAATACATCCAATTTACCATAGTGTCCTTTCAATTATTGTAAGATATTGGTTTGTGTTTATTCAAAAAAGGGCATTTAAGTAGTTGCACCAAAAAATGCCAAATGTCAACTACACAACGTGCCACTTGTCGCCATTTAAAGGTATGTAACTTCTTCAAATATATATATATATATATAGTAGAGATATATCGGTTTTACTATGAAGCCAACAGTTGGCTCTATAGTGGAGCCAACCTTCTATATACAACAAATAAATCTACCATATTCTCTGATTATATACAACACTAATATAATTTTATTAATATGGTAGGTTTATTTGTTGTATATAGAAGGTTGACTCCACTATAGAGTCAACTGTTGGCTTCATAGCAAAACAGAGAGATATATAGAAATAGAGATAGAGATATATATATAGGGATTGGTTCCAATGCATCCCATTATTTAAAGTGAGGACGTGAGACTCATTCCTAGCCACAAGATTTAGATCTTGATTTAAATAATAATTCTTTATTTTTATTATTTAATTCTTTATTTTTAATTATTTAAATATTGTTATGAACATTGACCGTTGTGTAACACCCCGCTCATCAGAGTAAATTTTTCGCAACTTTTACTTCGAAAATACTCAACTCTTTCGAAATCTTTTGCGACTAACTCGGGATGCTACTCAAACTCATCATCTTGAAAATCTGTTTATCTTTAAACTTTTGTCTAATACTTCTATAGACATAAATAAAAAAGATTTCCTTTAAACTTGCATTTAAAATACCATAATCATATTTCTCATAATGGTAAAAACTTGAAATCTGAAATTCATTAAAATGAAAGTTCAATACTTAATGTGCATAGCGGAAATACTTGAAAACTTGGTTAATTATACAGACTGTTATAAATGTCCGTATCAAAGCTTGTCTTCATCTGAGTCCACGATCCACACCAACACTGCTCCACTCACACCTCCTCTTCGACCTGTTACCTGAAACTAAAACTCATGGGGGTGAGTAACGAATATGGATAATCATAAACCGATATCTGATCGGTAACCAGAAATCTGTTCTGGTACTGAAACTTAAACTGGTCGATATCTGATCGGATACGTGTGCACACTCTGATGGATATTTCTAAGGCACTTAATGACCTCCATCAAAACTTAGGATATAATCTCTGAGAACAAATTAATGCCTCTTCATCCTAAGCGTAAAACTTAAACTGTAGGATATACTCTGAGATAATGGATGGTCTCCTCATCCCATATGACATCAATATCGTACTCAATGTGATACCCATTCAGGGTCCCCACCTTTTTGTCTTTGAAATCATTTGAAAAACGATAAGTGTTGTACTGGTACTATATCTGCAAGTTACATCAAATATAAACAAATATACTAAGTAATATGCTCGTATACTCAATAAGAATTTTAGGATTATTAACTTATCTAAATCTTATAGAAATTCATTAAACTTGCTTCTTCTCAAGTTTATACTTAACTTCTCTTTTTACTTTTACTTAAGGTCAATTACTTAACCTTATAAATCATGTCTTCATAAACATCAATATTGTATTATACTTAGCATGTCATAACTCAAATGTGAAAATAACTATATTTCACATTATACTTGATTGAGTATTTAAACTTAAAACATGCTTACTTTTACCAACATCATCAACATGATTTATAACTTATCTTAATTTAACTTGATCAAATACTTAATTCATCATACATCATATTTCCCAATCTTTAGATATTGGCTTATACTAAATTTTCACTTAATTAACTTGAAACTGAAAATAATCTCAAGCCATAATCATCTTTTACTCATAACATTTAATCATGATGTTAATATGTCATACTTAATACAATCTTTATAAATTGTATACTCAACATATTATACCAAAACTTCATCAAATTACTCATCACTTATATGAGAATTACTCATGATCATCTCATTTTAACAACTTAAACATTTCATGAATATTCTTGCATATATATACTTATCTTTACATATATGATTTCTTATATTCATAACTTATTCATTTCTCATCTTTAAATTATGAAACTTAACAGTCATATTCTTAACTCATATTTAGACATGTCATAAAAATTTCATAATTTTATCATGCATATATCTCGACTTATTCAAGTTTAAAGTTGCTGCTGGAAACAAGTACATAAAATTCAGCTTGCATGATAAACTTTAAAAATTCATATCTTGAGTTATACTAAACTAAATGACTTTATTCTTGATCCTATGTACTCCTCTTTTACACAAGAAATAATCATAGGAAGCATAGATTTTCAGATTTTTCATAGCTATGTAAAAATCTCATCGCGCGTCGCGACGCGGCAAATTTAAATTTATATGTTTCCTCAACTAACCGAAAACTAACTAGTAGTAGCAGCGAGCAATGGTCGATCCCACGAGGAGTAGGAATTAAATTGTGACAATCTCGTATTAATTGAATTACACTACGAAAGCAAATAAAGGGGGGATTGATTTATAAAACTAAAAATAAAAATAAATAAAATAAAAATCAAATAAATAAGAGAAGTCCAGTTTTTCGGTTCAGTTATCACCCAATCTAAATCTACCGTTAATTAATTTCGACGCTTTCTTTAAATTGCTAATGAATTACCGACCCTAGCTAACAACAAGCTCTGTTAACCGAATTCTCCCTTACCAAATATTTAATCAAAATAAGCTCTTCGACTAAACCTAACTAGCGGACAACCTAGAATAAGCTCTCTAGATTTAGTGCACTGGCAACATTAATGTCTAGGAAAATAGATCAGTGTAAGCAACGGACGCAAAAGCTCGGACCATTTAGCTTATGTTCACGCTACCCTAGAGATGCACGACCCCTAGTTTACTACTAACGAAACGAGAACAATAACAATTACGGATTAAAGCCTCAAATCTAGCAATTAAACCATGTATATTCAACCTAGCTGGACAAACCAAATCAAACACCATAATTCATAAACACGATACACAGATAAAATGAATCAACTCATCGACAAAATAAATACGGTGTCTCGATTAATCAACGATAAGAAATAGATCATTCAATTCATAGACAAACTGAAATTAGGGTTCAAACATCCCCTCAAACTGGGTAAAAATATTAACCTAATATACTAATAAAAATAAATAAAAGATAAAAGAGAGAATAAAATTCTCCCTCGTGTGCGGATGCGGCTTCCCTCCGCGGTGTCTTCTTTGTCTGTCCCTGCGTGCGTGTGTTTGTACTGTTTCTTTTCTTTCTGTCTGCGTATCTCCGCCTTTTTTTTCTCCTCTCGGCGTTTTTCCCCAAAAAATGCTCCCAGGCAATGTGTGTCTTTTAAGCTCACGACTCTTTTTTTCCAAGCAAATAATTGGCCTCAGCAATTAATTCCCACTAAACAAAAATTTTCCTTCAATTCAATTCTGCTGCTGTGTGCGTGGCGTGAGTATTTGGGCTCTTCAATTTCCTTAATTTTGGGCCCATTTTTTTAATGTGCTGTGAAATTAGGCCTTAATTGATCTGACTCACGAGAGCTCCCATCCTATATTTCGCTATCTACAAAAATACTCCAATATGCTGAAAAACAACACATAAAATATCAAATAAAATAAATCCATCAAAATAATAAATAAGTCAAAAAATATATAAAGTGCGAATAAATTAAGCATATAAAAATAAACTATTAAATATATAGAATACGCACATTTTTCGACCTATCAATAACTGAACACATATGACATATATATGAGCTGGAAATAACTTATTTTCTAGCATGCTTATATTCATATAAAACTTTAATATCTAATTCATATAAAAACATTATTAAACACTTAATATCATCTACTAAACATGTAAACTCATTATCAAAACATGAACTTAAGCATGTAACTTTAAGATAAGTAAATTACCTCCTTCTTGCTAGAATCGTAACTTAATTCTTCACTTCTAAATTCTTCACTTCTCCAAAGTTTCTACTACTCATTCTCTCTTACACTCTTATATAACTTTTGGTACTTAACTTTGGTGTGAGAACTCTGATTTTTAGGCCTCTATTTATAGGCACAAATTGGCAAAACATCATAATGGAGTGAAGAAATGAACAAAATAAACAATTTAAACTTATAAACTTAATTAATCATAAACTATTTTATGATTAACTTGTATTCTTATCCAAACATAATTAATCATAAAAAATGGCCTTTAGTTATAGCCATGAGTGAGCTTTTTGGTAGATAAAACTTATTCCACCAAGTTTAATAAAATTCTCATCAATTGTTGAAAAAAATGCTAACTTAAAGACTTAGCAAAACTTTGTTGTGATTTTCTCATCTCATTCTCACCAGTTGATGACCAAAATTTCGTGCTTAATGTAATGTAATTGATTCCATATATTATTGAAAAAATGTCACCATTCATCATATAAAAATCTTTGGAACAAAATAATAAAAATAATAAAAATTATTTTTTTATTACTTATGCATTTTTTTTCAAAATGGCTGATTTTTAAAACTCTTTTACTGAAAAGTAATGCTCATATATGGTCTTGGATCATGCTAATAAACCGAGAATAATACAATTTACGGAACTCAATTCGGACTTAAAACGAACGTTTACCGTAAAACTAAAAATTCTAAAATTTAATTTCTTTACTCACATTTTTTTCTTCATTCAATTTAATGAACATATTGCTTATTAGGATCTAATATAATTATCTTAAAATATTCTACATTTACTGAACCACATTTGGACTTAAACCGAACGATTACCGTAAAACCGAAAATTCTAAAAATTTTGATTTCTAATAATTTTAAATAGACTATAATGTCTAAATAAATTTTCTCACGTCTTTGAACATTTATCACTTAAATGTTCATGGATACTTAACCTTACTTCAAGACTTAACTTGTATCAACTTATGCTAAAACTCAATATTATGATCTTATCTTGATGACTTAAACACTTAAAAAAATTCTAAGTATTTAGTACTAAGGCTCGGCTATTTCTTAATTAAGTTCAACTCATGACCGAACATACTTGGTTTCAGTTCACTACTTATCTTAAACGATTAATCAAAATATACTCAATTTCGATTATTCGTCATCTTATATTAATTAAATCTGTCTTATAAATCCATTTATAAAAATAAACAGACCGGAATTAATTAATTACTGAACTGGCTCGATTACTGAATAATATTGAACCGAGAATACTTTCGACTTAAAGTTGAATTTTTAACTGAATAACTTAATAACTGGCTCGAAACTAGGAACGAGCATTAATAAAAGTAATTTGTTCATACTTAGAATAATTACTTTTATTAGTTACTGAATGGGATATTACACGTTGACTCTGGCGTTGACCGTTGACTTCCGGCGAAAATCGTTGACTTCCGGCGTTGACCGTTGACTTCTGGCATTGATCGTTGACTCCGGCGTTGACTTCCGACGTTGACCGTTGACCATTTGTCTTTTGTTATGTTATTTCTTTCTTGCTAGGTTAGTTGTGTTTTGTTACTAGGTTAGTTGTTTGTTGTTGCTAGGTTAGTTATTTGTAGCTGTTAGGTTAGTTGAGTTTTGTTGCTAGGTTAGTTGTCTTTTGTTGTTAGGTTAATTTTTTTTTGCTGCTAGGTTAGTTGGCTTTTGTTGCTAGGTTAGTTCTTTCTTGCTGCTAGGTTAGTTGTCTGATGCGTTAGTTGTCTTTTATTGCTAGGTTAGTTATCTTTTTTGCTGCTAGGTTAGTTGTCTTTTGTTGCTAGGTTA
>BKCP01010514.1:2111193-2150011 GCA_008636005.1 Striga asiatica
TTGTCTTGACTGATTAGTTGCACTAGTACATTTATGTATTGAACAGGATCCCAGAGAGGAGAAGTTCATTTTATACTGATCGTCGTAAATGAACTAGGTCTCGGTTAATTACTGCGTTCTCTTAACCCGTAAGATATTAAACAGGCAGATATATATAATATATATTACTTTGATTCACATGGGTGAAGTTCAGTTCGCTGGATTAATATTCCTACTGTTTTGGGTAATATTATTATATATAGGATGTGCTGTTAGGATATTTACGGTTAACATGTGCGTTAGTTTGATGATGTCCCCGGAGTGAGTTCATGAAGGATTGTTATGCTAAACCCTGCAGGTGGATTAAATTCCGGCATAATAAGAATGTGATGAACGAGCGCTAGCTTCAGTGAAATAATAATAAATTAATTAATTCTTGATTGTCAGTAATCGAATTAATTAATGGACATTATATCTTAAACGTGGGGAGGTAAATCGAGTAATTATTATTGGAGTCTCAAATGTAATTTGGGCTAGAGAAAGGGAGTGCAATAATATAATGTTGGTGGCCCATTAATATTATTTAATTAATTAGAGGAGTGGGTTTGGCCCACAGTTAGTCTAATTAATTAAGGAGCCCTTTTCCTAATCTCCTTAGGGTCCCTACTGTAGCTCTATATAAAATCTCATATTCACGAGATATACACGCCCCACGCGTCTCTCTCTAGATCTCATTCGAGCTTTATCTTCTTCTTGTTGCTCCACTGGTACAAGTTGAAGAAGGGTGTATTGAGTAATACAGTAGAAGATCTGTAGGTAAACCGAGATGAAATAGATTTTGACCTACAGAACTAACCGGAAGTCCGATTGAGACGTACAGTATACCCAGACGACCGTCTCGACGAGGGCTTTCCATCGCCGCCGACGTCGCCGAAATCCGACGCCGCACGCGCCCCCACGCGCCGCCGGAAAGTGCCAGGCAGCAAAATTTCGTTTTGATCTGTTTGCATCCGTTTGATCCAGTTTTGATCTGATCTTGTTCGCGCAACCCAAGACGTGATTTGCGGTCAATCAATTGCGGTCAACCGTTCGTGGTCAACCAGATCTACATAAATTTTAAGCCGTAAGTTCTCTACGTCAAACCTTTAGATCCGCTGCGCATAGGTTTACGTTTGCTATTGAATTCGTGATTTGTACATAACGAGATCCTCACAGATCCCAACACTTTCTTGCTGCTAGTTTAGTTGTTCTTTCTTGCTGCTAGGTTAGTTGTCTGATGCTAACCTGGTACCTCATGGAAGCAAGACAAGTAATGCAACCACTACACCACTCAAGGTTGAATGTTTTTTGTTGCTAGGTTATTTATTTCAATGCAACGGGTCAACGTCGGAAGTCAACATTTCTTGCCGGAAGTCAACGTTGGAAGTCAACGGTCAACGCCGGAGTCAACTAATAATTATTTTATTATTTAATTAATGTATATTTTAATTGATTTTGATCTAGACAAAATGAGTGACTAAGATTGAGTCTCACGTACTCATTTTAAGGAATGGTCTCATTAGATCCATCCCCTATATATATATAGAGAGAGATACATGGATGTGGGTTGGATAATAAATACAAATTTGCCTTTTAAAAAGGACGGAATAATAAAGTCCCGTGCCGGGTAGTATACTAGTATATATAGAGAGATATATGGATGTGGGTTTTTTTTTTTCAAACGGCAATTATATTAATAACTAAAAAACTCAACATAGTACAACCGAAGTGTCAAATGACACACTGGAACCAGAAGACTGGACCAACCCCTTGTCATCACACGCAAAGGGTACAAACTCCATCAAGGAGACAAACAACTACAAAACAACACTCCAAAAAGCAGACACAGCTGCACTAAAAGCAGACGAAGCTGCACTGAAAGCAGACGAAGCTGCACTAACAAACCAACAAAAACAAAAAGGAAACAAAAACATAAATGAAAGAAAAACAACACACCTAAAAACATATACTAATAATAAAACCTCCCCCTAATCCAAGCAGTTGACCTACATAACCAATCAAACTGGCAACCGAGTCCCAAATCGCAACAACGAAACCAACAAAGCTACAGATCAAAACCCCAAACCCGAAAACTGCGGCTGAACACGACCCGCCTAGACAGATCTGGCTAGAAGTCTGTTCTTAGTCCGAATCTGAACTCCGTTGGACTTCATCACCGGGAAAGAGAGGAGGAGCCGCCACGAAACAAACCAGTGTCTCGGAGACATGACCCACAGAGGCTCCGCCCAAGTAGTCCCACAGTCTCGCGATCCGGCAGCCCCGCAAGCCGGCAAATGGGCGGATCAACGGGCCACCCGAGACTGAAGACCGACAGGCATAACCCTCCATAGATCGGAACTGAGACGCAGGAGACCATATCCACCGGCTTTTCAGCGAACACCCACGACAAGATTCGAGAACCACAACGGACGGCGACCCCCTCCGAAGTCAAGGAGATTGACGGAGCGGCAAGACTCGCCGCTCGCCAAAACACCCGTCAGACTCGAAGGGGGCAGAAAAGAGAATCCTGACCGTGACACGGCGAAGGCCTGCTTGCTGGTTGCGGAGGATCGCCGGAAGGAAAAGGAGGGGGCGGCGGCGTCGATTAGGTTTTAACTTTTAGGAAAAAAGGGGCTTTTTGAGAGAGAGAAATTTTGTTTCTGGAATTAGCTCAAATTATAAAGGCTTTTTGGATGAGTAGTTTTTTGCTTTTGTTTTGTAGCAACTAATGATGAAATCCAATGGTTACAATTTCACAGTAGAGTCCACTGTGTAGCAACTAATTATGAGTGTGCACCGCAGGCACCCTCAATCCAAAATTTTCACCTCCTCCAAATTATTCAAACAGTGACTCTATCATCCTCCCATCTCGACGTCGACGTCGGCCACATCTTCCAAATTATTCGCCAGATCCAGGTCTTTCCCACCGAGACAGTTTAATCCTGTTTGAAAGCACATTTTCACTTCACTTTGCAATACCCAAAAGAGGCGCAACGATGGCGTTGGCCGTCTCTACTTCATCTGCCGTTCATGGCTATTCCTTATCCTCAGCTCTTGGGCTAACCAAAGGTGCCGTCTTTTTCTTGCCCAATTCGTTATTTTGTTCAATTTTTAGTTTTGTGGTTCCATGTTTTCCTATGCGCCGTGGATAACAGTTTTCTGGTCCTTCGCTACAGCCGCACAATTCGGCGCTTATCAGCGGTTGTGTTGGCCTCGTCTCCGATCGACGTCCCTTAATTTCTCTGAGCGGCGTTGTACCGTGAAGCCATTCCATAAGCTGTTTGTCTTAATCTTTTACACTAAGCTATACTCACTCTACATAGTGTGTGAATTTACTTGATGTTTTCTCGTTTTGAATTTATACCCAATTGATTTAACGCAATCTGATTCTGAATACAGAATCAAGTCAATGGCGGAGGGGCTAAACGCGGTTGTTCCAAGTAACGAGCTTTTGGAATGGCCGAAGCAGGACAAGCGTCGTCTTTTGCACGCCGTGTATCGTGTGGGAGACCTTGACAGGACAATCAAGTATTTTATTTTATTTTTTTTTTATGCGTAAAAATATGCATTTTAGGTGAATTATGAATTTGTGATGCAGCTTGGTTAAATTGTCTGACCGCATTGCTTGTTCGTGTATTTTTTTTTATTTTTTTTTCCCCATAGGTTTTACACTGAATGTTTCGGGATGAAGCTCTTAAGGAAAAGGGATATTCCGGACGAAAAATATTCCAATGCTTTTCTTGGGTTTGGCCTGGAGGACTCCCACTTTGTTTTAGAGTTGACTTACAGTATGTTGAATTTTCATTTTTGTTGATGTTTAGCTGTCTTAGCTACTCTATGTCATGGTTTTATTGAGTGTGTATTGACCTTAAAAATTGCATTGGCTCTCTGTAAGTTGCTAATATTGATTTTCACTTTAGTAGTACTCAGTAGGTATAAATTGTATGCAATTGAACCATACGCGCAATCATTCCCCTTCTCATTTACCCCTTATGTTCATCCACCATCTATTATGGGGGCTTACATACACTTCGTTTGTATCTAAACTAGCTACAGTTCTAAAATCGAGGTAAAGAGAAGATTTTGAGTGACTGTTAACCAGTTGAGTGTGTATGAGACACTGAAGCCTGTCTAATTAGGCCTCTCCCTACTTTTGCATGATCTCTTGATCCATTATTTGTATTTGCTCTTGACATTCTTCAGTGCATCAAAAACAGATTATGGGGTCGATCAATATGACATTGGAACTGGCTTTGGACATTTTGCCATTGCAACTGAAGATGTAAGCAAGCACTGATCAGTGTTCTGTTTTTTCCGCTTTTCCTATTTGGTTAATGCAAGCTATTGTATGTTTGCCCAGAAGATGAAACCCATTTTGTTTTTTTCTCCTGCTCTTTTGTTTCGTTACCTAAGGTTTACAAATTGGTCGAGAATGTAAAGGCAAAAGGTGGTATTGTCACTCGAGAGCCGGGCCCAGTTAAAGGTGGAAAGTCTATTATTGCCTTTGTCAAGGATCCAGATGGCTACCTTTTTGAGATAATTCAACGTGGGCCCACACCTGAACCTCTCTGCCAAGTGATGCTTCGTGTTGGTGATCTGGAACGTTCTATCAAATTTTATGAGAAGGTTGTCCTTTTCTTTAAGGACCGTTTTATCATATTCACACTGAATAAATGGCATAATAGCTGATTTCTTATATTGTTTTTAAATCATGCAGGCACTAGGAATGAAACTACTGAAGAAAACTGACCGTCCTGAACAAAAGGTAATTAACAGGATGAGATTTTGATGAATATCAAACTTTATGGCTTCTCTAAATTCTTTCCATTTCTCGAATTTCTTGCAGTACACAATAGCGATGTTGGGATATGCCGAAGAACATGAGACCACTGTCTTGGAACTTACATATAACTATGGTGTCACTGAATACACCAAAGGAAATGCATATGCACAGGTTAGCTTAATAAAGCTTTTAGTTAACAACATTCTTCTCAGAAATCCATATTTCCAATTTTATCCTCATTATGGATGCAATATCTTCTTTGGTTACAGGTTGCAATTAGCACTGATGATGTGTATAAGAGTGCTGAGGTTGTAAAACTTGTGACCGAGGAGCTTGGAGGAAAGATAACTCGACAGCCAGGCCCGATTCCTGGAATCAACACTAAAATCACTTCTTTCTTGGATCCAGACGGGTGGAAAACGGTAACTCTGCAAGCCCGAAAAGTAACATTGTGATTAATTGTTTCATATATGATGTTAAATTTGGGGAAATTCCATTACAAGACTCAGAGTTTTTGGAATGGTATCAATTCAAGGTCTGAATTTTATTTTTTTTCTCAATATAAGGTTTACATTTTAGGTTATTCTCAATTTAAGACTCACTTTTATATTTGACTTCTCAATGTAAGACACAACTAACTTTATTTTATAATATAAGTATGTGAACCACAATATTTTTTTTTTTTATAATTTATATTTTACATACTTATAATGAAAAATAATAACGTCTTTAGTAAAATTACCTTACTGAGAAAATGAATCTTTATAAATAAATTATGAAAAAGTCTAATAAAGATTATTTTAGAAAATTGATAAGTGAATTCAAAAAAAAAAAATATGTAATTTGAATTATTTGTATTAATTATATAAATATGTAATAAAATTAAGAAATAATTTTTAAGTACGGTTTTCGATTTCCTTTTTTATTATTTCACTTTAAAACTTTTTATTTTTATTGCATATTTTATTTTTTATTAATTTTTTTTACATATTTATATATTTTTAAATTCTCTTACCAATTTATTGAAAAATAAAATTTATTAATTTTTTGCGTAAATATAACTTGTATGGACTAATTTCCTCATTTAAGTTAATTGTTAATTGTTAATATTTTTGATATCAATATGTAAATATAAATTATAAAAAATAATGGTTTACATATTTATGTCAAAAAGTAAAGTTAGTTGGGCATTATATTGACAAGTTAAATAAAAAATGAGCCTTAAATTGAGAGAATAAATTGAAATGTAAACTTTTTATTGAGAAAAAATAAAATTCAGGCGTTAATACAATTTCAAAAAGTTGAGTCTTGTAATGAAATTTCCCCGTTAAATTGCCATGTTCCATTATTTGTTGAACTTTATAAACTAGTTCTATGTGCTGTGTTGGTAATAATCCATTTGGTGAAGTTATTGACAATCTTGCTCATTAATCTGGTTTGAGTTGACAAAAGAATTCCAACACTTCATCTTGTTTTGTACAATGGTTAGGTAATCGATTTATCCGTGCTTGAATCCTCTTTGTAATGGACATTTTTCCTTCTATGTATACGTAGGTTTTGGTGGACAGTGCAGATTTTCTGAAGGAACTTGAGGGATAAGAGTGGTTGGAACCAATAAATGGTGGAGATCTTATCATCGATAAATTGATGTACCCGTTTCTGGTTAATCGGTCATAATAATGAATAAGCCTTAATAGCTCTTTTGAGTATGAAGTAGAGTCTAATATTTCATATTCAAGGCACTCTTTTTTGTATTAACTCCAAGCTAGTACAACACTCGTGTACTACATAGGTACGGGTGTTGAGTTAAAAAAATATATTATAAAAGTTATTGCTAAATAAAAATTTTATTTAAAAATTTTGATGGACTAATTACTGAAAAAAAACAGGAATAGACAGTGCAGAAAGTGATTTGTAAATACTAAATCGTAATTTATGAGAGAAATATGAGAGAAAATTATAAGATGGTAGGATTGCTACTTGTCCAAATTAAGAAGGAAATTTGTACTAAGAGAAAAAAATAACAAAATTAAATGTACATTTATCAAGTTTGAAAAAAGTTATTTATGTCTATACCAAGCTTAAATCTAAAGCAAAAAATTAATATACAAACAACATTCTGAAACATGGATTTATGTTATGTCACCATCCTAAGCGTGTGGGTTTGCCACTTAGATTCAACACGTTTTGAATTAATATATAGGGAGGGATTATGCTTAGTATAAGCCATAACTATAATGGAATGATTGGTATAATTAAATGAAATTTGATAGGAATGAAATGAATTGCAGAATGGAATGAATGTGGGAAATGAATGAAATAAGTTTTTCCATTCATGTGTTTGGTATACAGAAGGGAATAAGACCTGAATGAAATGACATTATCATGTATTACCTTCTTATAGAAAAATATTAATATTTATACTAATGTTTTTTTATTTATGATAATAATAAAATTATTTTATGTCTTGAAAAAATATACTATATTTTAATATATTTTAATAAATATATTTTTGTATTATTACACTCATATATATTATGTAATAATTAGTGAATTGTGTATTCATATACATATTAACTAATACAACTATATCATTAAATAAATCCCTATAAACATATGTGGTCGAATGTAATTTTTCTATTTTATAATTTAGTTTATGAATAAATATATAATGTATATGATGGATAAAATAAAATAATATCTTTTTAAATTATTTATAAATACATTTCTTAGTTTTAATTTTATATAAGTATTTAATATATCTAATTAAAATATGAACAATAAATAAAAATAAGTTTTTAAGTTTTTTATATGAATTTTATTTTTTAAATAATTTTATTTAATATAATTTAATCATAATTTTATTATATATTATATATTTATTTATTATTGTTATTTGTTAATTTATTTATTTTTTTTAAAAAAAATTGATTCCTACAAATATGGGAATGAGCAAAACCTTGTATTTGTGATGGAACGGGTAATCACATGGAGATGATTTTTGCAATTCCCATTGGAATGACCATTCATTTCAAACAAATATACCAATCAAGGGATAAGGAATGAGTAATGGAATGATCATTACATTCTCATGTCATTCCCTCATACCAATCATGCCATAAGGTGCTTATGTAGTTATGTGTAGAGTGTAGTTTTGTTGGTGTAATTGATTTTGATCACACTAGTATGAGTCTCGTGCAGTGCACAGGTAAGAGATAGTCATTAATATTTATAAATTAAAAATTCGTATTAAATAATATTTATAAATTAAAAATATGGAATCAATATATAATATAATTTACCTATATTAATTTATTGAAAATGTTATATAAAGTTTAAATTGTGCAAAATTACATAAAAATGTCTACTTAAAATTAGTATTCAACCCGTGCGGTACACATAACTGATACTCCCTCCTATTCATAATAAGTGTCAAGAAGTTGCACAGTAATTAAGGATATTTTTTTGTCAATAATAACCCTCTTTAATGAAGATAGAGAATGATGTTTTGGGAAAAAATGAAGAGTGAATATGAAAAGACGTAGTGTATTTATTAGCTAGATGAGGGTAATAATGGAAAAATATGTACAAAAGATCCAAAACGACATTTATTTGAATAATAGTTGATAAAGCCAAAATGACATTTAAAAAGAATAGAAATTAGTAATAAATTACACTATATTCATTTCAAAATAAGTATCATTTCAAAATTTTATTCAAAAAATTCGATTGACTATATGTGATTCCATAAAATAGTTATTTTGATAAAATGTTATCATATACTTAACAACCTATGTGAATAATAAATATAAATATAAAATTTATATTGTTTCATTACTTAAAATAATTTATTATTGTATAAACTATTCAAATAAAAAAAATAAAGTAGTTGAGTAATTTATAAACAAATAATTGACTATTTTGTTTACGTTCAAGTTAATATTGACCGTAAGTTATGGGAGTAATTTATTAAATTATAAATAATTGACTATTTCGTTTACATCCAATTTAATGTTGACCCGTAAGTTATGAATAATTATTTTTTACTTTGAAATTTAAATAATTTTTTATTGTTTTTGTTCAATATATTATATACCAAATTTAAACCATGCAACTAATAAAGGTAGCTACAAGTTTTGTTAATATATTATATTCCAAATTTAAATCATGCAACTAATAAAGGTAATAGTCGCAATATTTGACCAAAATGATTCTGTACATTAATTTAGGCGGAATTTTTTAAATTTTGGCAAAAAATATTACTCAATATAGTAAATACTTTAGGCGGGAAACCAAATATTTTTTTGTTTATTTTTAGTTGCTATTTTAAGTAAATATCATTGTTTCTTTATATATTAATAGCTTTCAGTTCAACATATGTGTTGCAAAGAGTTTTAGATACCAAAAAGGTCCACAAAAATATCGTTTCTGCCGATCTCCAACCAGAAACTCCTTTTTCTCCTAGCATTTACTCTACAATTTATTCTATTTCTGCGGTTTATTGATTAATGATAATAAATCTGCAAAAATAATGAAGAAATTTATAGAGAGAGAACAATAGAAAAGTATAGCTAGACGATAAAATAAAAAGTACACTCAAAATCAACATACAGTATTTTTATAATACATACTGTAGCTATATGCTATTTATTACTGCATACTACACTATAAGTAGGAGATATGGGCTCTGTTTAACTACTAGCTAATAACGGATAACTATTGTATTAGCAGATAATTAGTAAATTATAATAGTTTATTTGACTAAAGATTGTGCTGGTTGTTTGTATATAATTGTTTTAAATAGTGGATTGAATAACTATTTTGAAATGTGAAAATCTGATGTTTTGACATGTTATTTTCCAAATTTTCTCTTTTCAAATAGCTCCTATAGTGAGTTTTTTCAGAATTAGCATTTTGAGCTAATAAAAGCTAATTAAATAAGCTCTTTGCCAAACAAGTTAATTTGACGAGTCAATTCTCTAAATAAGGTTCAATTCACAAACTTTATATCAATCCACTAACAAGCTTTATATTAAAATCCGCTAAGTCCCAAAACATGGTTATGTAGAGTATAAGAGCATCTTCAATGGCATATTGTTTATTTTATGGTGCATGGCTTGGAGAAAAGAGATTAATAAATTGTGCCTCCAATGGTTAATGTTAAAGGTAATTTAATTTGACATGTGTAAAATTATAATTGGTTGAAGAAGAGAGAAATTGAATAAATAATATAATATATAATAGAAGTTGTTTAGAAATATTTTACATCTAAAAAGACTACTAGAATGTTTTTATGCCACATAGATTTTATGCTATATGGCAACAAAATAGAACTATTCAAAAACCAATGAAGATGTTCTAAATAGTTCCTCTTCTATGCGCTGCCCTACTTATATAGTTATATATGGAGTATTATTGTGCATATATACATTCAAGATGCGAGGAGTTCCCCTAGAACGGGTCGTAGTTGTATGTGTAGTAGTTAGATAGAAGGAAAAACTTAATATATAATTAAACTTATATACACATAGCACTTAAAAAAAATATATAAGAAAGTTTATGTATTCTCAAATATCATTCTACTTTATTTCTGAGTTAAAACAAAGAAATCATGAAGTTCTAAAAAGGAAAAACAAAGAAACAAAAATATTAAATGCGCGAAAGAGATGTACACGTAAATCCAGGCACACAAATAATCGGGCAGCCACAGAAGTACGTGAAAATCGCTCTGCATCAATTGTGTACATGCCCAGTAGAAACGTCAATCACATCTGTTTACGAGAAGGAACCAAGTTTATGGATTCAATTAGTTTTTATTTGGTTTTTTTTTAATTATAGTTAATTTTGAAAAAATGTGGTATAGTTAATTGTTAGTGAATATACTAAAATAATATTTAAATAAAATAATTAAAATTAATTTGATGTAAACTAGAAGAAAAATGATTGGAAATAATAATTAGTTAAAATTATGTAAGTTATGAATAGTGAATTAAAGTTGATGTGATGAGTAAGAATGATTTGTTGATATTATTTAATCATATTTGATAATATGGAAGATAGTGGGGTTAGTTAAAGTTAAATTAAATTTGAGTTTTGATTGATTTTTTTTATTGTACAAACAATAAACAATCGCCCCAGAAATTCACATCAATCTAATGTTAGAAAAAACAAAACAAAAAACAAAATGTACAGTATTTTGTGTACTAAGAACTTGATACATATATTATTTTTAACCGAAAATCATCTAATGAATCATACACAACCCAGTTGTTCAAAAATCCAAATAAATCTCGCTTCTAAAATGATTTTGGTACCAAAATGAATCCCACAATGTTTCCTTGCTCCACAAATATGTCAGAACTTGCATCTTGAGAATGATCTGCATTTCCAAATAGGTTTGATACAATTGAAAATAATAATAATAAATATATATGTGTATACAATCTACTCGATCCAGGCATGCTCTCTTTGAAGTGATTCAACTAGGACTCTGAATATATATGTTGTATTTACAAACTTGATTGTTTGTTTCTTCTGCCTGCTGAAAAGCCCAACTCAATTTGTCGGACAATAACTCAACATGCACTCATCACATCCGTTCACTGCATTGTGTCCATTGGATAGCATCCAAGGACCCGAATAAACCTTGCAAATTCCTGTAGGATCAAGACACAGAACATAAGTGTATTGATGATATAAGATTCTTTAAAGAAAAAAAAAAAAAAAATGTTCCGCCTGAAAAATGAGATGAAAGAAAATGAAAAAAGTTGATTTCAGAAGAAGTGAGAAAAATTTCAGGTTGTGAATGGATATAAGAATAATGAAATATTGATTGATAAGGTTGGTATTTAGAAATATGTGAGTGGATCAATAGAGTTTTTTGTTTGTTAAAAAGAAGAGATAAAACGAATAGTATTTTTCGTGAAGAAATGTTGTTTCATTTTTCGGTGAGATAAAACTTGGCTGGATAAACAAAAATGATTGTTTTTTTAAATATCCATTCACAACCTAAGTTGTCTTTCTTATCATTGGATTTGAAGATTTAATTTACGGCAAAAAAAGGGGATGAAGGACACACTGACCTGAAGATGCCCCAGTGCATATTGGGCACGAGGCTCTGCCATAGAAGCCTCAAAGTCAATGTAAAAGAGGTAGTCAAAGTATCTGCAAGGATGGGATTCTATCAATACTTACTATGTAATAAAATAATATGATTTTGTCATTATTTAGTAGGTTGCACCAAGTGATATCTTTTTTTGGCATGATAAAAAGATTGCACCTTTGCAAGAAGAATTTAGAGGAATTGTGAGATGTTCAATTAATTACACATTCTTAGTCAATATCATGTTACTAATCCATTGTGTAATGAAATCCACGAATTGCATTCTTTTTTTTTTAGCCAACAATTATAAGCATAAATACATTAACTTAATACGTAAATCGGAATAGTAAAAATCTAATGTCCAAAGAGAGATAATAATGCATGGACTAACATAGACACACTTACGTAGCACGCCCGCTGTTAGAGTCATCAACAACTCTCAACGGCCTTCTTCTCTGTGGTCTGCTCTCTATCTGTAGTATAAATTTATAAATTTACGAGAAAGCTATTAATGGATACTCATAAATGGGTAAAAAGAACATAGACTTATAAAGTTTTGATCTTTTTTAATTACCTTTGACAAATTGATGTCCCTCATAGCAAAAACTGCTAAAGCCTTGAAAAGAACTCCAGGCCCTTCTTCTAGAGTAAAAACAATGCTAGTCTAGAAAGAAGAAATAATTCTTTAATGACATATATAGAAAGGCACATTTATTTGAGAGTAAGAAAAGTAGTACTAGTACCTTATAAGGTTTATCTGTTCCTGGGATTATTGGTTCTCTTGCAAGTATCAGAAAACGGGTTATGTTGTCAGAGTCATCCTGTTTGTTGGATTTAACGAACTGAATTAATTTAAAATTTATTACGTAATGGCCATTGTTTACTTTCCCTAATTGGGAACGATGAACAGTACTACATGATTGAAAAGTTAAAAGAAAAAGGTATGTACTCAGAGTTCCATTGAGACATTCACCCAAGTTAGATTATTTATTATTATTCCATTTAATACATTAGGTTATGCATAAGTAGATAGAGAGTATGGAAGGTTTGACAAATAGTTGGTATATAAAGCTAGAAAATATGACGTAAAAGAAATTCCATTTGTAGTTACATAAAATTGAAATATTTTGGTTCATTTATTGAGAAAAGAGCTATTTTGGTGCCTCCACATAAAAAATGTTTCACAACGATACTTGTCTTGATAAGTTGGCTTAGTTATCGAGCACAAGAAAGAATAAGCATCATTACTGAGAAGATGAGTAAAAACTGACCTGAATTCTTTCAGCAAGAACATTAAGTCCATAAATTTCTGCAGCTCGAGTATTTGCGATTGCTCCTGTTTCTCTCACCCCTTCTGAGGCTACAATCTGTCCTGACGTTAAATGAGACTTAACTAAAGTTTCAAAAAAGTGAAATTTCCAAAAAAGTAAACAAAAAAGTTTCACCGAGGGATATACCTGAGCTGCACAGGCAGTATCATCTGCATTGATTTTTGTAAGATGCAACTTGTTCAAAAAAATCTCACACTGTTCAAGTGCCTGTAATTACAACAATTATTTATTTTATATCTTCATCGTACAACCGATCACACTCAAAACTCTAAAATAGTAACAAATCTGCACAATACTCTCACTCCCTAAAAATAAATAAAAAGACATAATAACTAAATAAATGAATTACCATGAAATATGAAATATCTATATTTTTACTATGTTTTCTCCTAGTGAACAATTGACGGATACGAAAAACTTGATCACCTGTGGATGGCTCAAAACACGCTTTATTTCCTCCTTTCTAACACCGGGCAAACCAAGAAGACAATGGTTGACTATCAACCGAACTTCTCCAACTATGTGAAGCCTATGAAAAAGCAGCAAATCATAGTTGCGGTGGATGCTCCCACCTAAAGAATTCTCGATGGGAAGGACAGCTTTATCCACCAACCACAATTCAACTGCCTGAGTATAAATGTAAAAAATAAATTATTAAATTCTGAAATGCAGGGGTTAAGAGAAAAAAGAAAAACATAATTTGAGAAAGAGAATAAGTTATTTCATTTTGAGAAAGATAATAAGAAATAACCTTGAACACGGCCTCAAATTGATCACAAGGGACAGTCTCGGAATTCGGGTACGCTTTAAGTGCAGCAACCTCACTATAAGATCCAGGTACCCCCTAGATGATGCAAACAAACTACTCAAAGAAATATAAAGAATGTTTTAGATGAGATAGTGAAAGATGAACATACCCTATATGCCACACGGACCCTTGTGCCATCGCTCGGAGAAGAAGGAAGATTGGTGGAAGACAAAGGTTCTTCATTTATAACAGCACAGCCAAAAAAAGTATGCCAAACATAAGAAGGTAACTAAATTATGTCTCTCCCTTGAACAAAATTAATCTGAAGCATGCTATGCAATGCCACAGTAGTTATTAACTGTTAAGTGCTAACAAAATATTGGTCACAACTTAACCAATAATCCCTGGTCTGCACTCTGCAAAATGCCATATTCTGATATATATTTTTAGCATATTATTAACTCTAAGCATAAAGAATAGCTTCTGCGACGTAAAAATTGAAAAAGATAACCTTTTTTTAGATAACAGAAAACAAAATCTTCTTGAGCAATTCTACTGATAAGATGTTTTCATTAAAGCATTCCAACTCTAGAAAACATGAGTAATCATTAGAAAACTCCACTTGGCGCAAGACGATAACAAAACCCCATTCTTGGTAATCAGAAGAATTCCATAACGTTAACAATCTAAACGGATTTAAGTATCTGTGGCCATCATTACCAAACACACATCTCAAAAACGAATAATTAGCATTCTAACACATGAAATGAGAATCCTCGAGCAACAAGAAACTATCAAACTAAAATTAACTAATGTTTAAGACAAATGAATGGTTAATGATTTGAATCACTTGAATCCAACTAAAATTAAAACCATTCACCAAATTTCACAATCACAAAAAAATGGTTCAGCATAGAATAATATAAAAGGGCCTTTTTTTTTGTTCTTTTCACTCACTTGGAAGAGAGTTTAAATCCTTGTGGAACACAGCAGGTTGGGTGATTATCTGAGTGTCCTTTCTATCAACAGCAATTGGAAGTGAAGGGATCTCATCTCCCACTGGAGTGATTGCCCTTTGAGAGAAGCATTTTTTAATCCTCAAATTCACGAAAATGGGCACCCGACCCGCAAAACCTCGAAAGCCCAATTGGCAATGTGGATCGATCTTCCGGTCACCGGCGCCGGGAACCACCAAGAAACGCGAAACCTCCAAAAGCCGCGTCTTTTTCCGGCGCCCATACCAGTGCGAGGAGGTGCATTCAGAAGAACCCAGATTCATGAGAAAGGAATTAAGCAAAGGAAAAAATGCGAGCTAGAGCAAGAAAGATGTTACAAATGTCAACATTTTTTGTAGGTAAGTAGGTGAGAGTTGTGAATTATTTTCTTCTTCTTTCTTTTCGGGGGATTTACAGCAAATGCAGAAGAGAGCAAGCTGTCAAANAACCCTTTACAGAAGAGGCAAGAAAAAGACGGCTGTACAAGAAGGTCCTTCTCCAATTACTGTGTGCGTTTTTCTCTGCAAGTGTGGGTATCTTGAGAAGAAGGGAGACGAGAGCGAATGCCCGACCTGTAAATAACAAATAATGAGAGGTTTTTAATATATATATTTACTCAAACGAACTTTTTAAGAAATAAAAAGAAAAAGTTTATTTTATTTTATTTTTAAATAATGTACATTGTATTTCTTTTGGAAAATAATATTACAAAATTCTTATCTTGTTCATATAATCAGATGCGGAGTTATGTCTGAAAGTGATTGAGCACTTGACTTGAATACTGCCAACATAACATACTGCTGTGATCCATTGTAATCTATATATATATATATATAATAAGAATTAACATTTAACAAAAATAGTAGTAAAAAAATAGAAGAGAATTTAATGCAACTTATAAATAGTAAGTTTTATTATTTTTTTATTTTTATCTTTAAAAAATCATACAACATTAAATGTTGCATTAAATTTTGGGCTTTAATTCATTTTATTATTTAAAAATTTCAGCTAAGATCTATTAAGTGTACATTTTTATTTTTTTCATAGAAATTATGAAGAACATTAAAATTTCAGTCTCTATATTTATAAAATCTCACTTCAAAAGGTAATAAAAATTTTAGAATCAGGAAAGTATCTAGAAAAATATTTGGGGGGCGGGGTGACTAGAATTGTAAATCGAACAAAATTGTCTGCGAACATAACTCGGCCTGACTAACAGGAGATACATGGACTACATGTTTTATTTATAAAATAGTTTAGAAATATTTTGGGTGACTTCACATCTTTCAATAATGATATATAAAATTTTAGATACTTCACATACGTTATATAATATTTTAGGTGTTTTTAATATTTTAAACATACATTTTTTATGTTATTTTATACAAGATAATTTTATATTGTTTACAACTGATATACGATAAATTATGTCACATATTAACTCCACAAATTAATTACAATTTTTAGTTAATATTGTTTACCCTCATATTTAATTTATAATTATTAGTTAATATTGTTTACTATCATCGTTAATTTATAATTATTATTTAATATTATTTACCCGTTACCCGTGCATCACACGGGCTACACACTAGTACTATTTGAAATTAAATCCAATTTATGCAACCCATTCATGTATGGGAAGCTTTTTAATTTCTCCACTTTGATGGTGTACATTTGGAGCATTGGTTTGAATAATAAAATAATTCAATAATAAAATATCGAAGATAAAAAATTTATTAGAAAAAATTATAATTTACCAAAACTAGTTCATAACTATAATTAGTAGCTGAAATTTCATTAAAGTACGTGGGGAAACTTTCATGATCTAATTTTTACTGAATTTCAAAAAATAAACCAATCTAATAATATTTTTTATAAGTAAGTTATAAATAATAGGTACATTGTGATAAATAAATTTGTGATTGCAAACAATTTTGCAAATTTAATATATTTTAAGTAATATGTGAATCAAGTAAATAATGATTGATAATGATATTCTGGAAATAAACTACAATAGATAGGTGAATTCCATTAAGTCAATTTAGAAAATGAACTATAACCTATAAGAAAATTAGTGAAATGTGAATGATGATAAATCATATTGAGTACATTTTAAGAGCATCTGTAATGCTCGGATCCATTGGAGAAAAAGATTAGAGTCACTCAGTCACATATGATTTTGGAAATTCTGTATAAAAGCGTTATCTTTAATGTATACAAAAAAGCACCAAGTCTAAATGATTTGACATGTGAAAAAGTGGATTAAGTCTATATTAGGGTCTAATTTGAGACATGAGTCTAGACACAAATCCATACAAAAATTTATTTTAATAAACAACTCATGACTATTTGTTTCTACATTAAATTATTATTTTAATAAACCATTCATAATTTTGTTTCACATCACTTTAGATCTTCTCCAACGGTACTGGAAAATTGATCGCAAACAAGAAATTTCTCTCCAATGGATCTGCAAAACCCAACGCAAAATGCGTTGTTGGCTCTTTTTCTCTCTCCTGAAACGCAAATTTGCATCGCACTGTTCTAAGACGCAAATGTTTGCAGAATTTGTATTTCATACCCTTTTGTTTGCTTCATGTTTTATTTATTAACCTAATCTATATATATATATATATAATGGTTTTGAATATAGATTAATATTGTTTTTTATTTTATTTTAATGTTTTAATACTTTCTATATATGATTTTATTTTTTTAATTACAATTTAATATTTTGAAAATAACTTCATATATTCATATAACAATTAGATTATTCAATATGCTTTTGAAAAAAAAAAATACAAACCATATATTAAAAAATACTTTGAATTAAAATATTATTTTATTCGTTTTTATTATATATTATTAGTGTTTTTTTTTAAAAAAAAGTTACAAACCATATTAATATTAAAAAGACTACTAATTTAACAAATAAAAAAGACATTAATATTACCAAATTAGTTATAATATTGAAAGATAACATAGAACAACAGAAAATAAAAATACATAATAAACGATGAAAATTAGTTATACTATTTATTCCTCTTATTTTATTATGTATATATATGATTATTACTTTATAATTAGTATATTACATAAAGTCCAAATTGAATTGAAAATAATAGTGTGGTTTAATTTGTAAAGTTGTAAAATATGTAGGTAGTATTGAAAAGTTGTAAAAGTTGATGTAAAATAGAATATTCCGAGAATATTCTTTTGGGTTGGAAAATAGGTTTTTCGGTTGGAGATGAATTACTGCAAAATGGGTTTGAGTTTGGTGTAATCCGTTGGAGATGCTCTTAGACCCACGTTAAAAACAATTGCATTAGCGTAGATACTAGATATGGTCTATTTTTTCTCTACGTCATTCAAGACTCGAGTCTATTATATTGACAACTAGATAAAATTATATACCTAAAGCATTGTAATGCTCGGTCACTAAATATCACCCGTATAAGTGGCACCTTCATCCGTTGGATAAGGGACAACTGCCCCAAAATGATGTCAAAAAAAGTTTATTAACCTTTTTTTATTAAAAATCATGGGGGCATGTCTGATTTATTAGAGCATCACGAGTTTATTAGATGCCACACATACGCAAATAATTAGGTGTGCCAAGGTGTTTGTAAAATACACTCCCTCAAAAAAGCGCGTGAGGTAAGTTTTTTTTTCTTTTAATTGGGACATGTGTCCCATTTCTATTGGATAATGAATTTTATATATCATATTATATAAATTAAATTATCATTTATATTTTATATTAAAAAATAAAAATAAAAATACCAAAATTCATAATTTTTTCATTCTCTACAAATAGAGATCACATTTGATAAGTTTTAGAATACAATTAAATTATCACTTTTCACAATTAATTTATTTTGTTGGAAGATGAAGACGCAGATCCATAATAAGATAAACATGTTACTTAGTAAGATGAACATGTTGTAGAATAAGATGAACATGTTACATAGTAAGATGTTATAGAATTAGATGAACATGTTACATAGTAAGATGAACATGCTACATAGTAAGATGAACATGTTATAGAATAAGATGAACATGTTACATATTTACACAATAAGACGAAAATGTTATAAAATAAAATGAATATGTTACAAAATGAGATGAACATGTTACTTAGTAAGATGAACATGTTACATAGTAAGATGAACATGTTATATAATAAGATGAACATGTACATAGTAAGATGAACATGTTATAGAATAAGATGAACATGTTACATATTTACACAATAAGATGAACATGTTATAAAATAAGATGAATATGTTACAAAATGAGATGAACATGTTATAACATAAGATGAACATGTCTGTAACATGTTCATCTTATTTGATAACATATTTATCAAATAATAAATGTGGTCTCTATTTATAGACAATGAATTATGAATTGATTACGAAAAAAAAAATTAATTATGTTAAAAAAAACCTATCAAATGTGGTCTCTATTTATAGACAATGAAAATTTATGAATTTTGGTATATTTATTTTTTTATTTTAATATAAATCATTAATGATATTTTAATATATCTAATATGTCTTATTTTCAATTAAAAAAAAAAAAGACATGTGTACTACACTCTCTCATTTTTTTGGTTTTTGAGAGTGATTACACACCTAGCAAGGTGTGTCCGGGCACACGGTAGTGGTAGTGCCAGATGGCACCCTATGTGCCACTCATTAAATATCACCGAAATGATGTCAAATTTACAATTATGGGGACATGTGTCTCTCATCCAACGGATGATTGTGCCACTCATACGGGTACATCTAATAAATCAGGGATGCTCTAATAAATTGGACATATGGTTATGTTGTGGAGATTTTTTTTAGAAAAAATGCCTAATCTAGACACTAATTTGGTGCAAGAATAAGTGAAATCTTTTTGTGTAGTTTTTTGTTTTTTTTTTTTAATACATACACTATTTAATTTGGTAGATGAATTCTGTTGGGATAGAATTAATGAAGGGTTCACTTATGTAATGTCTACATAATATATTTTTGTAATTGCCCTAAAGATTGGTCCACAATAGAAGGTGATATATAATAATTGTGTTGACAAGTTATAATTTCCAATTGAAAAAATAAATAAATAGGGCAAACATGAAAATTAAACAGAAAAAATGCCAAGACTTCGTGATCTACTTGATATATTCAGAACCTTGACATAGCTGAACTTTTCCCATTTAAATGCCACAAACAAAAGAGGGCAGCAAAAGCTAAAAGAAGAAAAACACCACAAACAAGAATTTAACCAAATAATGCAACTGCCAGAACAAAACATTGCTTAAGGAGAGAGTAACCTTTGAGTTGGCATATTTCTTTTAAATTTACAAAACCAATTGCTTAAAGTGACAGCCTATCCACACATGCAATTCCCCTTCAAACCACCACATTATAGATCTAAAAAATCTTTATTACCCCAAACTCCTCCTTAACAATCCTCTGTTTCATCACCCATAGTTCAAACTTCCAAGGTTCTAAAGCTTCCTAATAAGGTACTTCTCTCTTTCTCCCTCTCTCTCTCTCTTTCTCTCAAAGTATTCTGTTTTTTCTTTCTTCAAAAACTCTGTTGTTCATATAGAAGTACAAAAATCCCAATGGATCAAGGTTCAACTTGGGCAGATCAATGGGGAGAGGGAGGGTTTGGTGCCATGCCTGACGAAAACCCTAAAAAAAGCAACAAAGAAGAGAAGAAGACTACCGGATTTGGAAAGGCTCGAGCGGCCATCAAGAACGGGACTCTCATGGGCTTCAAGTGGATTAAAAACAAATTTATAAAGAAATCAGAGAAGGCCACTATTTGATCATTTGTATGGAAATACTCGTGTTTGCTTTGTGATTTTTGGGCAAAAACTAATATAATGCAACATTAAGGAAAATGATGTCTCCTATTAGCCTAATATTATTGCCTTTTCATTTGAGACAGAGAGAGAGAGATTATGAACAGTATTGTATTTGAAAAGGAAATCATGCAAAGAGAAATTTAATTTACTGTAAGTAAAAAAACTGCACATTGTCTGCTAGAGTCAGGCATAACAAGCACGAAGATGAAGAAAAGTCATGGACGAAAAGAAATTTACTCTTAGAGATACTATTTACAGTTTAAGTAATCCATCAGCCTTCATAGTCACCGAATGTGTTCTCGCCACTGTAAGTCATGTACAGAAATCCATCCTCGTCTTTGTTCTCGTCGTAAATTGCAGACATCAATGCAGCTGTACCAATATATAAATGTTCGTTTTATAATAGATATACGATAAATATTATTAACAAAATAATATATAAAGGGATATATACACTCACCAGTTGAAGGGAGTGTGTCATTGACAAAGACAAAGATGGCCTTCTCAGCACTTAGCTTGATTCGCTTTCGGACTACGTAAACAAACTGACCAACGGTCAAGTCAGCTGGAACAAGGTATCTGAAAATAAAAAAGGGAAAAAAAAACTTGAGTTGGACAAAAGTACTTTTGTTGAAACGGACATAATCGTAAGTTTCTAAGGTTTTTTCTTGTTCAGTTCATAAGAATTTTTCTTTCAAGTTTTAGTTGTTTTAGATTTTCCGGGAACACAAACCATAAGTCAATTTATACTGAACAATAATACTTACTGATATCCGAAAAGGAAGACATTTCGGAATGGAAAAAGGTCAGTCTATAGAATTCTTAAGTAATTAATGATTAATGAACATAATAAAACAAAATAATATCAAACTTTATTGAATTACAAGCGATCATCGACACAATTCAGTTGCGTGTAACTTACTTCTTCTTATCAATGTCAGGGATTTCACTCTTTCCAGCTTTTTCCACAATGACCTGAAGAGAATTAGTTGTAAATAAAATAAGAATCTCACACACTTGCCGTAATTTTAGCCTTGGGCAATAAATATTGAATCACTGCTTTTGAAATACAAAATATATCTAACCGGAACCCTGTCAGGATATTTCTCTCTTATGCGAGAAGATTCTGCTTGTCTTCTCTCTGCAATGGTAAAAAAACAGCACACAGTTATTTCTCTGTAATGACTCAATATTTCTCCAATTTTATGTGCCCTTGCATCAGAAAAATCCTCAACTCAAACAGTTTACGCCCAATAAAAAAACATGGATTCAGCAGAAAAACTAAAGAAAAGCAAACCAAATATTTATATCAGAAAGTGATCATGTTTTTCTTCATCCAAAAATGTTTGCCGAGAAGTTCACTTGAAATTATGTAGCAGTCACCTGTTATTGATTATGAAATAAAAGCAGAAGAAGACTTTTTGCAGACATTGAAAACAAAAGCTCTAAGTTTATAGAACAAACGAAGCAGTAGAATGAAGTTCATAAACCAAGAACTGATAATCAAACAATAAACAGGGTTCATCAACCAAATCAATCAATCCGGAAAAAGCCAAGCTTTTGGATTTTTTTTTCTTCCATCTATGTATATGTTTTGTAGAAAAAATAAAAATCTTTGACTTCAATAGTTGAAGAGTTCCCATAAACATCCATATATTTTTACCTCATTACTAATATTGAAACATAATTGAATTGGGTAAAATCCATAATGGGGTTGGGGCATGTTTTTGCAGAAGACATTTTCACTTCCTCAAACAAATACAAGCAAACCCAATAGAACTACAAATTCACCAGAACCCATTATTATCATCTGATCATACTAAAATAACCAAAACAGGTCTAAACAGACATAACAACATACCCAGAGGGTGTTCTAACTTGAAAGAGCTTTTCGCCATGTTACGCATCAAATTTGTTTTTCACACTGCAAAAGTCAGACATCGAAACAACATCAGACACCAACAAATTGTTTTTCATCCTCGAAAAACCAATAGCAACAACAAGACACAAAAGAACAATCAATTTACTCATCATGTTTTACGTATATTCTTATTTATGTATAGAGAGGGAGCAAACCCAGATTCACGCAAAAGGGATTGTCGCCAAACTCACCAAAGAACCAGAAGATTACAAAGAAAATTTTTTAGGGGCCTGATTGGATTGATTATACGGGAAAAAATTATATCCAAACAAAGGGTCAAAATCAAGAATGAAAAAATTCATAAATATGTTAGATAAATAATGAGAAGCAAACCGAATGGAGTTTGGGATATGTAGACGCAATTGAAGATGTCCTTTATCAATAAGGAAGCTTCTTTTGGGACTTAAAAAGGGTTTTGTGGATGATACACGACGATTATGTGGAGACTGTAGAGGCGATAATTTGACTTGACTTTGAGGGCGTAAACGGAATTGACATTCTTGCGCTTCAAGTAGAATGTGAATTTACTAGGGTATCACACTAGGGGCGGTACCGTAATTACTTGGTTTGTTGCGTTCACACTTAAAGAGTTGGTTAATTACGGTACCGCCCCTAGTGTGAACACTCGCAGTACCTTTTGTTCTCATTTATGTTTTTTAATTTGTCATTTATATTTTTCGATTGGATAAGTTGAGGTTTGGCAGCGATTTGGCTACTTTCAAAATTTCTAACTCAATCTTAAATCCCTTGATATTCATCATTAGTGCTGGGACGAGTACAATACTATTAGGTTAATAATATGCTTAGCAAATTATTAGTTAGTATAACTAATTAGGTGTTAGCTGTAACTGCTTTGTGTAAGTCTGGCACACATATATACACTTGTATCCTTTCTGATTAATAATACAACTGAATATTTCCCCTTTACCTTTCTCTAACATGGTATCACGAGCCTAACCCTAGTTTTCTTTTCTCCGGCAAATCTCCATGGCTGAATCTTCATCGCCAACTTTGTTTCTTCCTCCTCACCTCGCTCCCCTTCCTCTTCGGTTAGATCGATCTAATTTCTCCTATTGGAAGCTTCAGATCCTGTCTACAGTCCGCGCGCATGGACTTGAGGATTTCCTCGTCAATCCATCTCCTCCGGCGCGACTTCTATCACCGTCTGCTGGTTCTACTGGTATTTCGCTCAATCCGGAGTATGTCAGGTGGATGCGCACTGATCAATTGATCCTTAGCTGGATGCTTGCGTCCATGACGGAATCTATGCTCGGGCATGTAACTCGCTGCTCTTCTTCTGCCGAGGTCTGGTCAGTCCTGTTACAGCTATTCCATACTCAATCTAAGGCACGTGTTCTTCATCTAAAGTTTCAACTTCAAACTCTGAAGAAAGGTGATCTCTCTGTTGATGAATTCATTCTTAAGATGCGTCATTTGGCCGATGAATTACACTCTGTTGGACAACACATTACTGATGATGAGCTAGCTATGTATGTGCTTGGTGGATTAGGTTCTGATTATGAGGCAGTTGTTGTGAACCTTACATCTAGACTCGATTCAATTTCTCTGGCTGAAGTTCAATTTTCGCTGCAAACACATGAGATGCGTCTATCCAGTCAAACTTCTTCTACACCTTTGGCCTTTCCGGCTACTTCCTCTCCGTCTGTACCTTCTGCTACTCCTTCTGCTAACTTTGTGCAATCTCGTGGTGGTTTCTCCTATTTTCGTGGTTCTAACAGGGGCAGAGGTCGTTTTCGTGGACGTGGTGGTCGATTTTTCAAATCTGGTGATCGTGTGATTTGTCAACTGTGTGGTAAGGCAAATCACGTTGCCTTAAAATGTTATAAGCGGTTTGACATCAGTTTCACAGGTCAAGAACAGCAGGCTTCTCAGTTTCCTCAGGCTCATGTTGGTGAACACTCTGTAAATCAATCCTTTGGTGAGCCAGGACCACCTTCTTCTTCTACCACTGATCCACATTGGTATTTTGATAGTGGGGCAACACATCATTTAACCACAAACCTTGAGAACCTCTCTCTCCAAGCAGCTCCTTATCAGGGTAAGGATAAAGTTTTGGTTGGAAATGGCTCTAGTCTCAATATATCTCATATTGGTGCTTCTTCCTTTGCGACTACTCAGAATTTTCCAGTTCTTCTCAATAATATTCTCTTTGTCCCTCATATTACCAAAAATCTCCTAAGTATCTCTCAGCTCACTAAAGATAACAATATACTCATTGAATTCCATTCTGATTTTTGCCTTGTGAAGGACAAGACTACTCATCAAGTGCTCCTGGAAGGAATGCTTAAGGATGGTCTCTACCAACTAGACTTATCCAAGAGTGCTTCCTTCCTACATCAACTTCATTCCTCAAATTCTCCTACTATTACAGATCCTGCACGTTGTTCTCTTACTTCTTCTGTACATAAACCTGTTTCTTCTCTTGATTCACTTACAAATTGGCATAGACGGCTTGGTCATCCCTGTATCAATGTTTTTAGACATGTTATGCATGATCTTGAACTTGCTGTACCATCTTCTTTACCATTCTGTGATGCATGTAAACTGGGCAAACTTCATCAGTCTCATTTTGCTTCCCAGCCCACTAAAACTACTTTTCCTTTTGAACTAGTACATTCTGATGTATGGGGACCCTCTCATGTTATTTCTATTGATGGCTACAAATATTATGTGTCCTTTATTGATGACTTTACTCGTTTTACTTGGATATTTCCCTTAAAATCCAAGGCTGAGGTCTCTTCTTTGTTTCAGCAATTTCACAATTTTGTTCATACACAATTTCATACAACTATAAAATGCCTTCAATCAGACTGGGGTGGTGAATATAGGTCATTGGTTCCTATTCTCAACAATCTTGGTATTAAATTCAGACATCCTTGCCCTCATGTCCATCAGCAAAATGGAAAGGCAGAAAGAAAACATCTTCACATTGTTGAAATGGGACTGTCACTTTTAGCACAAGCCTCTCTTCCTCTGAAATTTTGGTGGCATGCCTTTAGTGCTGCTGTTTATACTCTCAACAGACTTCCTACTCCTGTTCTCTCTCATGTCTCTCCTTTTGAAGTTCTGTTTAAACATAAACCTGATCTTTTCTTTCTCAAGACCTTTGGTTGTGCCTGCTTTCCATATCTCAGGCCTTATAACAATCATAAATTTCAATTCCGAAGCTCCAAGTGTGTGTTTCTAGGTTATAGCCCTTCTCATAAAGGCTACATTTGTCTCAATTCACAGGGAAGAACTTATATTGCCATCACAGTAGCCTTCAATGAATCTGAGTTTCCCTACTCTTCAGTATGCTCCTCTTCATCTTCTTCTTCTAACTGTGATTCATCATCCTTTCAAATGGTCCCATATCATTCTCAACAAGGCATTTTACCTACTTCTTTTCCACAGCCTTTACCTTCAAATGTTGATTCTCCGACCCAGCTCCCTTCTCCCTCTTCTTTATCTCAATCATCTGCCTCTACTGTTCCTTTATTTGTCCAGCCTCCTATTTCCTCTCCTTTACCTCCTGTTCAGTCACCCTCTCAAAATGTATCTTCTTCACCTTCTTCTTTAACCCCTACACTTAATTCCCATCCCATGATTACAAGGTCTAAAGTTGGTACATTTAAACCCAAAACCTATGCTGCTCATCTCACCAAATCTCCCTTATTGGAGCCTACTACTCCTACTGAAGCTTTATCCAAACCAGAGTGGCTAGCTGCTATGAGGGATGAGTTTAATGCTCTAATTAAAAACAACACTTGGTGCTTGGTTAATCCAACTCCGGATATGAAGGTCATCTCCAACAAGTGGGTTTTTAGGACAAAATATAAATTGGATGGCACAGTTGACAAGTTCAAGGCTCGGCTGGTTGCAAGGGGCTTTGAGCAAACAGCAGGGGTAGATTTTATGGAAACTTTCAGTCCAGTAATCAAAGCTTGCACTATCAGATTAGTTTTCACATTGGCTGTCACTTATTCTTGGTCAATTCAACAAATTGACATTAATAACGCCTTTCTCAATGGTGATTTACTTGAAAATGTTTATATGACTCAACCCTTTGGTTTTGCTGATCCTAATCATCCATCGGCTGTTTGCAAACTCAACAAATCCTTGTATGGATTAAAGCAGGCCCCTCGAGCTTGGTTTAACAAAATAAAGGGTTTTCTACTGTCTCTGCAATTTAAAGAGTGTGTCTCGGATTCTTCCCTTTTTTTCAAAAGGGAACATGGTGAACTTTTGCTTGTTCTAGTGTACGTCGATGACATTCTCATCACAGGTGGTCATTCTGATTCCATTCATCATCTTATTACTGTCCTTGGCAAAAAGTTTGCCTTAAAAACAATGGGAGAGGTAAATCATTTTCTCGGATTTGAAGCTCTCAAAACTCCTACAGGCTACAGTTTAAACCAGTCCAAGTATGCTTTAGATTTATTGGTCAAGACCAACATGATTAATTGTAAACCGGTTTCTACTCCAATTTCACCTGCTCAAAAATTACATCTCTGTGATAGTGCTGCATTCAGTGATCCAACCCTTTATCGGAGTGTGATTGGTGCTCTGCAATATCTAACAATGACAAGACCGGACATTTCTTTTGCCGTAAATAAACTCAGTCAGTTTCTTCATTCTCCCTCTACAAATCACTGGCTTGCTTGTAAACATTTACTACGGTATGTGAAGGGCACAATTACTCTCGGTCTGTCTTTTACACCTGTCACACGGTTTAACCTTCAAGCATACACGGATGCTGATTGGGCAGGCTGCCTTGATGATAGACGCTCTACTGGTGGTCATCTTGTTTTTCTTGGTCACAATCTCATTAGCTGGAGTTCTAAAAAGCAACCGGTCGTTTCGCGCAGCAGTGCTGAGTCGGAATATCGAAGTCTTGCCAATGCTACCTCTGAAATTATATGGCTTCAGTCCTTATTTCATGAACTTGGCTTATTCTACGAGTCTCCTTCAGTCCTTTGGTGTGATAATATTAGTGCCGCTGCTCTTGCCTCCAATCCTGTCTACCATGCTCGCACAAAGCACATTGAGATTGATATTCATTTTGTGCGAGAAAAAGTTGCTGCAAAGGAAGTTGATGTTCGTTATGTGTCTTCAGAATTACAGTTGGCTGATTTACTCACAAAGCCACTTGCTATTTCTCATTTTCGGTCCTTATGTTCCAAGCTTCCTCTGTATGATAAGGGTGGTGCTGTCACCTAGCTTAGTTTCAGGGGGGTGTATTAGGTTAATAATATGCTTAGCAAATTATTAGTTAGTATAACTAATTAGGTGTTAGCTGTAACTGCTTTGTGTAAGTCTGGCACACATATATACACTTGTATCCTTTCTGATTAATAATACAACTGAATATTTCCCCTTTACCTTTCTCTAACAAATACGAGTGTGTATTACACGGGTACTTGTTAAGAAAATTATTTTTATAATTAAATAATAATAACTATAATTGTTTAAAACTAAATATATGTATTTATAAGCTAATTTGAAGTTTTCATGGAAATTAATGAGCCAATTGAGAGCTTCAAAAACAAATCAAGATTATATTAGTCAATCAATATCATTACCAAAGGTTTCCATACAGCTTAAGGATTATATTAGTCAAGCTATTGTGAAATTACCAAGTTAGTTTTTTAATATTTTTGGAATGTCCGAACCCAAAATTATTGATTTAGAATAATATTATTTTTTATCCAAATCAAACTACGAAGCATGTTTTTTCGCCAAGTAAAATTTCGAGGCGTGCGAGGCTGCCATTTAGGCAGCGCATTATGTAATTATATGTAGGGAGGATTAAGGGTGGCCTAGCCAAATAGTTCAAGTTTGAGCTCCTGCTGTTTAGTAAAGAACCCGACTCGGCTTGATCCTTTTAATAAATGAACCGAACCATTTAATAAATTTAAAATATTGAACCAACTATTCGCAAACATGAAATATTTATTCGCAAACAAGTTCGACTCGACTATTACATTTAAAACCCATAAAAATAATTATTATAAAAAAATCAAGCTATTTATGAAAAAACTCTACTCATTTAATTAACGAACTCGATTAACTGTTCAAGCTCAGCTTGTCTAAGTAAACGAACAAGTCGATCTCGAAAATTCACAAGCCAAACCTGCATTCTTGAATAACACTCGGATTCAAAATAACAGTTTGGGTCTTCATTCCGGTGGATAGCGAAGTGATTCACTTTAATCTACTTTTGTAATGCACTTGAATAGACCAATTTGTTCACGTGCTTAATTTTTCGGGCAAAAATACCCTCCATATCACAATAATTTCAATTCGGTAATTCCACTCTGATGCAGCCACAATTACAGTGACAATTTCAATATCCATTTATGCTGAAAACTTGGACCAACTCTTGAGGTACACGCATTTAAGCCACATTAAGAAACCAGCAATGCACATATAACGAATTTCTTCAAATGGCATGGCCATGACATCAAACAAAACAGAAATATGCAATTTATTTGGTTTTGGGTCTAAGGAAATGTTAAAATTGTTCGACATTAAGTACTCAACTCGAATAACAATTATCCCTTCCTTCCTGCAAGAATAGGAGCCTCGAATAACTCCTTTTCTTTAGAAAAAAAAAAATCTCCAATGCATAAAAGGATGCATGCCTTCTTGTATGTAACTTCTGAATGCAACAATAGACTATAAGAGCATCTCCAATGTAACTTTTGACATTATAAAAAGTCATCCATATCATCAACTTTTGAAAGTGTGTCTCTATTTTTTTTCTCTAATGCATCTTGTCATGAACTCTTACATAATGAGGTGGATGTCATTTAATATTGACAATGTTGAGCACACTTTCTAATATCTAACACCATGTTAAACATGATGACTCATCAATTTACTTTATATTTGTTTTAATTTTTTATTTTTTTTATCAATGAATTATTTAATTGGTCCACCTATACAAATAACTTCTTATCAATTGATGCATTGGAGATACTAGTTTCATTGAAATTTCTAGTCTTTTAACATTATTCCAATGTGGATTAAAATTACAATCACTAATTGACATGTGTTAAAAATAATGGTCTTTCAGACTCATAGCATGAGAGATGCTCTAAGTTAGCCAGCATATGTTGCCTACAATTTCCAATCAGCTTAAATCATGAAACCTAAATACCTTAATGATAATAAATTAATAACGAAAGAAACATACAGAAGCACAAGGAATCCACCCTCCTCCCCATTATAAGTTTATAACTACATTATATAAAAGTGATTCTCATAAATTAACAACACTTGGCAAGAACTTATGCTAAAAAACCTCGCTGAAATATCGATTCCAATCACACAGCATCACCCATTACATCGTATTTTTCATGTCAAAAAGTATCCCCCAAATGCAAGTTCTCACAAGCAAATACATAAATACATTAGCATTGGCATTAATCATTATCTTGCACTAAAGTAGTATATTTCCTGTATTTATTACCAAATTCAGGATTCTTTATGAGGCATAGAGGGAACAGGGTCAGAATTGGGATTGCGAAGGGACTCGATCAAGTCACCTAGCTCCTTGCGCGCCGACTCTCTCCCGAACATGAATCCATACCTAAACACCACAATGAAAAATAAATTAGTACGTCATTAGATATTCAAAATTTCAGGAGAAACAGCTTTAGTGAGAGTTGATGAGTTTTTGTAAAACAAGAAAAATATATACCAACAGGAGATAGCAGAGAAGATGCTGGCAGTTGCTACCGTTTGTAGGAGAGTGAAGTTCTTCTGCATTTTCTACTTCGTAGATTTCTAATCTTCAACCTTCTTTTGATGCCTTCTTTTCGAATAACCTTCAAGTTACATTAAAACATAAATAAGATTTGACTATATCAAATGATAGAAGTTTAAGAGAAAAATGAGTAATGCCATTTAGCCAACTTAGAGGACAACTTGGGTTAATCCAAGTGTAAATGCATTATAAAGAAATTAAAAAATAATGCCTTGAGTTGTAACCCAAGTTGTAACCCAAGTGGGCTTTATAACATTACTTAAGAAAAATATCTATATATACAAAACAAAAGGGTATTAAGTTTAAATGTAGGCCAAACTTGTTTTAAGGTGATCACAAGTTCAACAAAAGCATTAATGGAAAAGTTACGAGAAAAGTATTCAAATAAAAATGTTGTGCACGGCTAAGTCACTCAGTAAGTCCAAGTTATCTTTGCACTCCAAAATATTATCCCTCGCAACATAATCAATAGATTTGGAGAAAGATACCACCACAATATCACCTATTCAAATATTCTATTACAGAAACTCTGCCTCGACACTAAACGAAACCCAACCACTAATGAGTACGACTGACGATGATGGTAAAGGTTGAAAACAAAGAGAGGCTTGCTATAGTCACCAACTTTGGACATTTTATGGATGACACACTAATATTCAAGCAAGTCAATAAGGTTTCATCATCTAGAAATGGAAATGATGCTGCAGATTTTGATCGTATTGACATATTCAAATTATTTGACATCCTAAATGGCATCAAGATTCTTGAATTTTCAAGATAAGATTAAATAATAATGTAGATTTCCTTTTTTCATATAGGTTTTTCAACATATATTCAATATCGACCTCATTGTTCAGATACAAATTTTTCAGTTTGTTCTTTTCGGATTATTTCGGATTATGTTAGGTTAGTGATAAATTAAAAGTAAAAAAAAAAAGACACAATAACCTCTAGGCATTGAATCATTACCACTTACTACCTATACATAATCGACAAGTTTTCACCCGAAAAGAAGGTGATATCTTTATTCCAAATAAGTTGGCCCCAAAAGCTCAGCTGACACACAAACACTAGAAATGCAGTAACAAGCAGAAACTTAAAAACCCCATTCACATCCGAATCCAAATCCAAGTCCACCAACAAAAGCAAATTAAAACATACAAAATCATCATACACATCACATACCCACCATTAATAGTACAATAATACCCAATGGGCAAATCATTAATGCACCAAAAGCAAAGATAGATCTTAACCCTAATTAAATCAATAAAATCAAAGAGACATTCTGGCCAATACCTTTTCGTGGTAGTCGGTAGAGGCAGAGTAGATCGCCGGTGAGTGGAGTGGGTGCAGACTGCCGCCGGTCGTCTGCCGAGTAGGTGCGGAATGAAGCTCAAACGAAAGCCGCGAAAGCCAGACGTTTTCTTGACCCAAGCCCATTTGGTCCTGTTTAAAATTAATTAATTAATTAATTATGATTTAAACCTTAATTTCTTTCCTTTTTCTAGATTTTACATCGGTACATTAGAAATCGTTTTTATTTGTATATTTACGGAATATATTTCCAATTATAAATAAGCTAATTTTTACTGTTTTTTATAATTTATTTGTTGTTTATTTTCGTTATTTATTTTTATTTCATATGATTTTGTTTATAATGTATAATTTTATTTCGAAAGAGTTTTTTTTTTTCTCTCTCTCTTTTATTATGGGGTTGTCCTATTTAGGCCCGTTTATAAACATCTAAGATTGGGCTTTTTACCACATGCCCACTCCTGAACGCTACAACGTATGCTGTATAATTTTTTGATTTTTCAGATAATAAACATTAAGTCATCAAATAATATATTTATAACTTATTTAGTTATAAAAACCATAAATTAGCCCATCGATCATTTTACAAAAGAGTTTTTTTTCCCTTTAAGATGTATGAAAACCATAAATTATGCCGTAGTTTTTGTAATAAATATATGTGATTTTACAAAAGATAGAAATTTCATGTAACATAAAAGATCTCTATGCTCATCTACGTAGCAGCTAGCATTTTAAAAAAAGCCTAAAGTTATGTTTGGTAAAACTAAAATTAGCTGATAAACTAACTTATACTCCCTCCTATTTTTATTATTTGTCGTTTGAGAATCAACACACTAATTAAGATTTTTTTTTTTCTTGTCAATATTAACCCTGTTTAATGAAAGGTGGATTGGTTAAACATGTCATAGGAATAATGATGGATGTTCTGGGAAACGATGGAGATGAGATATAAAGAGACACTGTATATTAGATGGAGGGGTTAAAAATGAAAAAATTTGAACAAAATAGCAAAAACGACATTTATTTAATCAATGATCAATTAAGCGAGACTGACAAATAATAAAAATAGGAGGGAGTAGGTTATAAGTAATTTTTGAGTTTGACTATAATTGGTAGACAAATAAGCTATATAAGCTAGCTTATAACTTATTTGGTTAGCTTATAAACTCCATGTATTCAAATAAGCCTCGTTTGGTATGACGAGCTTTTTTAAAAAGCTCGAGCTTATCTCATAAGCTACTTTATGTAGCTTTTCAAATAGGTTAGTTGAATTTTTTATTTCAGCTAACTTATCAGCTAATTTTACCAAACACTTTTATCATATAAGCTAGCTTTTCAGCTATAGGTCATAAGCTATAAGCTATAAGCTCAAAAATTACATATAAGTTATAAGCTAGCTTATCAGCTAGTTTTACCAAACATAGCCTATGCAGCTTTTCAAATAAGGTAATTGAAATTTTTATTTCAGCATCAGCTAATTTTACCAAACACTTGTATCATATAAGCTAGTTTTTCAACTATAAGTCATAAGCTATAAGCTCGAGAATTACATATAAGTTATAAACTAGCTTTTACCAAACATAGCAGCTTATATGATAGAAGTGTTTAGTAAAATTAGCCGATAAGCTAGCTGGAAAAAATAAAAATAAAAAAAAATCAACGAGTTTATTTGAAAAGCTACCCAAAAAAGCTTATGAGATAAAAACTCGAGTCTTTTAAAAAAATTCGTCCTACCAAACGAAGCTTATTTAAACACAAGAAACTTATAAACTAACAAAATAAGCTATAAGTTAGCTTATTTGTTTACCAAACATATTATTATTATTATTATTATTTTATCTTATCGCTAAATTTACACTTATATTTTACCAACAGAAAATTCAATTATCAAATATAAGCTATCTTCATTAGCCTGAAATTAGTATTACACAAAACTGAGCTGCAGAAAATATGATTGAATGCAAAGATGACCTGCAGAATTTTTCTAAAAAAGAGGTCCATACTCCATAGCCATAATAGATATGGCCAGTTTGGGTATCTGCATTTATCCTTTGTTGTTCTTCACGTGCTCTGTCACCCCCTCCATGTAATAAGGTCCCAAAAGGACTGGTTTTGTGCAATTATAGAGCACTCAATTCAAATCAAGAAAAATGGGGCACATAAGGACCATCACACATAACAAGAAGATCCATCCATGAAGCTTCAAGATCTCAAACTATATAAGATAGTATAAATTCCTGAAATACATGAGCAATGTTATAAACTATAAGATAATATAAAATGTTCAAGGATAGTGAAACATTGATACTTTACCTAATCTGAACCAATTACATATCCCCCATTATATTTAATACATCCAAAAATATTGTCATATTCTAATAGAAAATGCATTACTCATATAGGGAAATTGCAAGGAATATTCCAATGGAGATCAGCATTAAAATATTTCATTAGTAATAAAAATTCTCTTGGAATTCAATTTGGAATTTTGATAATTCTAACCATCATTTTTTTAGTGTTTATTCTTATAGAAATTCCTGTTGGATTTCATTTTTTTTTGTCGTATTTCAACTATTGTAATAGCTTCCGTTGAAATCGTTAAAACTCAATTAAATTTTTCATAAAAAAAAACCCAATTCCAACTAACTATTTTTGTAGGAGTCCCTTAAAAAATTCTAACGGATATATATTATAACATTAAAATATCCATTAAATCTGACGCAAAAATTTTTTTGAATTCTCCAATGGAATTTCACTATTATCTTGCAGTGCTGACCTCCACTAAAAAACAGTTTGTTCTTCAATCCAACTTTATTACGATGTATGACATTTTGCACACTTGAATAGTAGATGTTGGGAAATTTTGGAGATGGATCACAAACTTTGTATAGATCCCTTTTATTTTTCCTTTTCATTTGATTGTTGGTTTAGTACTCCTTTGGCACTTATTTTGTTGGACCCTCATGCAGACATCTATGTACAATCTATACTTGATTTTGAATGCTTTCTTGATTTTGTTTGTAAATAATGGTTTGGAAAAAGAGGAGTTAATTAGGTCAAGGGACACAAGAGGGGTGTGATTGAGGATGTTGGATATGTTTTTCATGTTGTACACAAAAACAAAGACCTACTTATAGTGTTTGGTGCATTAGTTACAACTCCAAACCCACATGAAGAGAAGGACAGCTTGTGGGAGGCCAAAGTCTAAAACACATTATTTTCATTCTTGACTATTATATATAGTATTGTGATTTCCATAATACCCCCTTAAGAGAAAAGTTCAAAATTAAGAATATAAAATAGTATAAAATTAGTAAGCAACAAAACTACTTTTGTATATATTTGGTTGGTTGTTTTGTTGTATTCAGTTTGTTTTTCAATATGAACTATTGTCTAGATTGATGAGATGACTCAAAGTAGTATGATCGAATCAGATTAAATTTTAGTCAAATTTTGTAATTTATAACAAATTAACAATAAATTGTAGTATGTTGTGGTTTCACGATTGTTTGTATTATTTTTTTTCCCCATATGATTTTACTAGTACATCATAAAATAATAACAAAAAAAAAAAAAAAAATTCAGTAAAAAAATTAATGAATAATCACTAAAAAATATAAAGCCACATTTTATCAATTAGCATTGCGTGTCCCACTGTTGAAATTTTGTGACCAATTCTTGCAACATTATAATATGGTCAAATGAGGGCAAAAAGGCAATGGCTATTTGTGGTGGCTGCTTTGTAGAACAAAGCATTACAGAATTTATTTTGTCTCATCACGCTAATGCCATTCATGGTCTTCTTGTTTGAATAATTAAAATAAGAAATAAAAATAAAAAGTTAAACCCTTTTTCTTTGTTTCTAGAATAATTATGAGCTAAAAATAGTTACTTTAACAGGGGCGATATCTTGTCCGCGAGATGAGTAGTTCTATTGAGAAGAAAATTGCAATCTATATATATATATATTATTATATAAAGAGGCAATTTAAATAATCTTAAAATAGTATTTTAAAATTATTTGGTTTCCCGCCTACAATTTAGACTTACTAAATTAAGTAAATTTTTTTGAAAAAATTTGAAATACCACGCTCTTTTAAATCAGTTTGAACTTTTCTGAAATTTGAAAATAAAATTTTGCCCATTTATCTAACTAAAACCCAATTTAATTTGGGAACGAATACCAAACATTCGTGACTCTTTCCCATCCGCTCCATAAACCCTAATCCCCACCGCGTCGCCCCTTGCCCTCCTCTGGTGCGCCGCCAGTGGACTCTCCACCATCAGCTCAATGGCCAGCGACGGGAGTGGTTCCAACGCCCCCTTCCCGGCCACGTTGCGCTCGAGAAGCAGTGGACGGCTTTCGGCACCATCTCCACGGCTCCGGTTGCCTGCGCTAGAGTATTCGAGGCGTCGACTCGGAGATTGATTCCGTCATGAGGATTAGCCAGTGGTGCCTTCCGCTTATTCACCGGTCTCACCCTGTACCATGTGATTTTCTTTGGTTTTTTAGCTTGATTTTTGCTTTGTTTTTCTGTTTTTTTTTTTTTTTTTTTTTCAANTTTTCAATTTTCATTGGTTTTTTTGATGTTGCTAAGATGATATTGGGAGCTTTTATATATTGCGTTTCATGGGAATCCTCGCCTTTTGAAATAGTGTTTGTTTTCTGCCTTGAGATTAGCGGAAATTATATTGGGAGAGGAAGAGAAATTTTTTGTTCTTTTTGATGTTTTTGTTGCTAAATGCTGGTATTTTTAAATAGAGGTTGTGGATGAGACCAAAGGAAAATTTGGTGTGTTGAGGAAACTGAACCACAAGCTTGCTGAAATTATCCTGGGCACGGTATTGCAGCTAATTCTAGGGTCGCCGACGATGCTTCCAGCGGTGGATGTGCAAAGCTGGTTGCGCGTCGGTGGGGCCGTGGCTGTAGCGGTCAGACTCGGCTGGAGCTCGCTGCTTGAATTAATTTGATTTGAAATTCTGAATTAGATAAATATGTATTCAAATTTTCGGCCATATTTATCTCATCAACGCATTTCATATATATTGATATGGTCATATGGAATCCTAAATTTGAACCGATCATTTGCCAACAATACCAACTACTATTTTTTTCCTTCCAAAATATAGTTGTTGTTTTTTTTATTTATTATTCAGTTTTCTATTTAGAAATGATTGGTTGCTTTCGATATTTGTAGGGCGAAGATGAAGTAACTGAGGAAGACAAAAACGACGAAAATGAATTTAGCGATGAACAAAAAAAGGACGAGCAAGATGACAGTTGAAGGAGGCTGAATGATTTTTGTGTTTCAATGATTTTAAGAGTTTATCTTTTATTTCCAACAAATAACTTTTGGGGTTTTATGAGCTTAAAAGTGTTGAGTTGTTTTTTTTTTCTTTTTTTTAATAACACCCGTACCTGGTAAAATTTATGTTGGGTCAAATAAAATGAGCAGCTACAAGAAACAGTCATGTAGTTGTTTCTATCTTGTGATGGATATTTTTATGTTTTATTGATGTGCATGTTTGTGGCTTTGTTAGGTAGTGGCTCTATTAGGTAGTACTTCATATTTTGGGTGGATATGCAATATAATGATCGATATAAATTTTGATGTAATACATTATGGTCTTATATATCATATCAATTGGAAGAATAATAGTTCTTACATAATTATTTGTCATTCATTGTATCAAAAAATTATGTTAAAGTAGTTTTATCTTTTTTTTTTTAAGGGAAAGTTAGTATAGAAGTATATTCTTTTATCAGTTCTTTTGGGGGAATATTACAAAAACATGTTATTTATATGCTAGCAAGTGAAATATTAGGTTGAACATATATAGAATGGTGGATAGAATCTTATCTATTAATATATAAAGAGACAACTATATTTATTTGAAATAGTAACTAAAAAACAACAAAAAAATATTTGGTTCCCGCTTAAAATATTTACTAAATTGAGTAATATTTTTTCTCAAAATTTGAATAATCTCGCCTATGTGATATCATTATTTTTTTGAAAATTTAAAATATAAACATGGGTTCAGTTTGGAAACAAAATCTGGCCTAATTTTGTATCTATCGGATATATTTATGCTATTTATTTTATTGAACTCCGGTTATCTTGCGAATCAAAAAGTCTGAATTTTTGTTAATTTAAACTATCAGTTTACTGCAAACGTTTTTGTTTTCTTGCCAATAAAAAATACGAATTTAGTTAATTTCAACAAAAGATTACCAATTATAAAAAAATACGATTTTGTCAATAATAAAATACAACTACACATATGAAACTCTTTTTCTTTTTGTTCATTTTTGGTTCATAACCACAATAAAAACTAATTTTAAACCTATTTATCATTGAAGTCCATAAGGTAGCACAATTTAAGTACACTACAGTTAGAAAAGTAAATTTTATTTGCATATAAAATATTAGATTTTGATTTTTTTTCAATACAAATGTTAAAATCTAATTCCATAAGGTAGCACAATTTAGGTCTTTTTAAAGCTCCAAATGATAGCAATTTGACATTATTATACTTCTAAAACAGTACCCTAGGCGTAGTAAAACTCATTTGCACGATTTTCATACCTAATTAACAATTCGACAATTGAAATTTTTTTATAATTTCACCAACTAAAAATCAGATATGTAATAATTCTAAAATAAGTATAATTTGAATATATTGAAAATCGTCTTGATAGTAATTTGACGAAAATAAAATTCTAAAAGAAAAGTCCACTACAGTTAGGAAAGTCAATTTCATTTGCAAAAAGAAAAATGATCACGATTCTTCTCATATTAATAGTAATTTGACAAAACTAAAATTCTAAAAAAAAAAGTCCACTACAGTTAGGAAAATAAATTTCATTTGCATATAAAATATTAGATTTCAATTTTTTTTCAATATAAATGCTAAAATCTAATTCCATAAGGTAGCACAATTTAAGTCTACTACAGTTAG
>BKCP01010514.1:2156701-2171805 GCA_008636005.1 Striga asiatica
TGTCCTCCAACTCGTTGAACATGTCATCATCCCATGCAAAGACATTCTCTCCCCACTCAATCACATCCAACTCGTCATTGTTATCTAAGTCTCCCACGAACCATAATTTATTTGGGATGTTAATGGGCCTAGACGGCCCATTGCTGATCTCTAAGTGGGCCGGACTGTCTGGCATAAATTTAAGAATGTCGTCCACGTCATCGTCGGATAAGTTCAACACGGCTAAGAGGTTATCATCAAAGTTATCCATTTGGGAGAGAAAAAGAGAGAGAGATGTTTTTTTATTTGTGATTTTGGTGTGTGAAGCTAAGGGCATGGAAAGGGAGGTATATATAGAGAGGGGAATTAAATGCTGTTGGTGAGGAAGGAGTTGGGATTTGAAGAGAGTTAATAAAAATATTGGTGCTGAGTAGTGTTTTGAGAGTGAGAGTATAAAACCAGGAATACAACATGAATTTGGTTAAATGCTTCCAAAAAGTAGATGGAACCTTTTTTTTTTTAAGAAAAAAAAAAATATTTAGTTTTGTTTGGTTGGAAATTTTATCTGGAGTCCAACCAAAAATAAATTGGGCTGGAGAATATGTGTGAGGACAGAGTAACTAGTAAATGATCCCCAAATGGAAACTACATATATTGTGAAATATATCACTTGTGAGTTGTCCCACATTGATTATATAGAGTAAATGACTTTCGTTTAAAAGCCTAGTAGGCTACTCTTCCCATTACCAATTGGTTTTTGGATGGAACCTCACTAAAGCGCATCTAAGATCACCCTCTTATGGTGCGCTTCACCTGCATGGGACTGCGCGCCTTCTTCCCTATTTTATATATATATATATATATANAGGAAAAAATAAATATTTGAAAAAAATAAATGAGTCTATAGCAAGGAAAAAATAACAAAACTACTCACCAGTTGGAAATTTGTTGAACTCACTTTGGCTCTCAAAATGGGAAAAAAAAAATAGAAATGATGATTGATGGGCCTCTTGCATTAGAGTTAATCCCACTTAAAATTTACAGCTAAGTTGCCTTATATGCATTTGTTTCACTTATTTCAAACTGTGGCTTGAATGGAAATGTCCAAAGCGCCCACCAAAAATTCAGAAACAAATAAAAGTGAGCGACAAAGCTAAAGTGGGATCAAAATTTTTGTTTTAAAAATATGTTTGATTTCGTATTTTAGATTAATTTAACGATATATATATAAATATGAAATATCATGTGCATTGATGATGATCCACTAAATTAATAACTCCGGTTCTGGCTGCCTGGATCTCTCGAAACTCAGGTTTATGAACTTGGTAAATCGATCGCCTGAATGGAGTTGTCTGTGACTAAGCCGGTGTCTGTAAATTAAGGGTCGAGAGGTGTTCTTGGCGTTAGCACTTCGACGATCAAGTTAATATGGATCTAGAAAAAAATATAATAATTGAGAGTATTTAAGATATCATACGAGGAAGAAGAATAAGAACTCTAAACTACATAACCCCTATTTATACTACAATTATCTTGATGCCCAATTAATTGCATGTCTTTCGTGCCCAAAAATTCTTGTTACCCAAGGGCTGCCCAGAAGGAAAACGGGGTACTCGGATATGCTGCTCGAGATTTGTTCTTAATATGTTCATTACTGATGTGGTTTAAGTCTTCCTTGGGTTGGGATGTACCTTGACTTGCTCAGATATCTAGAGCTCGCAGTCACCACTCATTTAGGTAGATAATTATGATAATGCAAGCTATTCAAGTCGATTGGGATCGTTAGGTCAAGCTATATTATTGACTATATCACTTTACTAGGTCGAGTTCTATTCCATGTTGTACTTAGGATCGGTCGTAACAATCACTAAACTAGTATGACTTAGTTTGTTGCCTCTAATCTACCTAACTGTTTTAGTGAATTGGCCCGGCCAAGCTATACATGCACCCATGGACTAGTATGACTTAGTTTGTTGCCGCTAATCTACCTAACTGTTTTAGTGAATTGGCCCGGCCAAGCTATACATGCACCCATGGACGAATCTACATATATTGATTGGGGGGCAATTAATTGCCCCCTCAAATTTTAATTTTTTTAACTATTAATAATAAAAATTTTAATTTGCTCTCCTTTAAATTTATTTTTGCACTCCCAGATTTTTTGTTTTGAAACGTCACTCACCAGCCAACTTGTCCACAATTGTCAATTAACAATTCAACACTTCTTTTATTTTATTATTAATTTTGTATATTAATTATTATCATTCTACAATTTTAATTGACCCATATAAAAGACTTCAACTCTCTTTTATTGTCCAGGCTAGGGCTAGGGCTGGTATTTTTTGACCGAAAACTAAAAATCGAACCGAATCGATGAGAAAATAAATCGAACCGAACCGACTTATGCGTAATGGTAACCGAAAATCGGTTACCGAAATGTTATCGGTTCTGAACCCATTAGGGTTCGGTTTTGAACCCATTATGTCATGTCTTTTGCTCCCTCTCAACTAATTTTCTGGTTTCGCCCCTGCATGCACCAAGTTGTATTGCTGCCTATATCACCTACTCCCAGGACCACCTCCAGATGTACTTTGTGCGAACTCTACCTAGAGCTCATTTAAAAGTACATTTAACTAGAGTGACGTATTGTCATGTCGAATGTGAAGGGCTATTAGACACCTTAAATGTGGATGTGAAATGATACCTCGATATTCGAGAAAGGTACCTCATACGTTGTGCGATCGATTGGACTTCTTCAATCTGGGCCTCAATTTTTCCTCATCTAACTGTTCACAATCCTTTGAATCGGGTATAAATACCTTCCCTATTCCTATCATAAAATTTTTTCGTGCCACCCCAACATTTCTTGTTCATATGTCTTCAGAACTCCAGCGACCTTGCCTTTTACAACTCCGACAACTGCTCACTCTCCGATCTTCAGATTTCTTATGGCCATGGGTGAGTTTTTCTATTTTTTAGTTTTTCGAGTTATCTTCATTTGATTTGTCTTTCTATTTATGATTTTTTGCTTTCACCTTCTTCTTTTGTATTTTTCTAAGTTTTTTTATATTGTTATGTTTGATCCTCTACTAGAATTTTCAAACCCCACGTACTTGTTATTTTTAAGCTGCGATTTTAGATATGTTTGGCTCACACTTGAACAGCTCGCGACCAGATCATCAATTAGCGCTCGAATAGTTCACCCTCTGTAGAACTAATAAACCCCGAGCTGGCTCTCATCGAGAAAGCTGGTTCTTCTATAGGACTCAGGGATGACCTAAGGGTGAGGTCGACTGGATGACTTAGAGCCAACTTAGAGGTCTCCAAGTGTAGATAGCATATCTCAAGGTATATCTTTTTTGGATCGGAGACCCATCAGGCCGGGCACGAACCAGGATGGCCATGTGTAACTAGACCCTCGACAATATCGAGAGGTAAACCGCGAGATGTGTCTTACTGCCAGTCGTCCTGTCCCATTTTATACCCTAGCGGCTAGCGCCCCAGAAGGTCTAACGCCACAGAAGTAATTATCAGCCTGTCTCATTTTCTCTAAATGAGGAAAAAGCTGCCGAGGGTTTCCTCCCTTTGGGATTAGATTCCCCTGTGCAGTGCATTCGAGCCCGCGCGCGTGGTGGTCGTGCTACCAGCAGGCTATGCCCGAGACAGACGCTAGTGTATCTTCACCTATAATTTGATAGCTTACCATGAATTACAACATGCAGTAAAATATTTCATTCACATTCAATTCATACTTAAAATTTGACTAAATTTTAACTCTAACTCCACTATCATTAATATTATTAATATAATTAAATAATACAAATCAATCATTCTTATAAATAACATCACATTATTTCAATATTCATTCACTCTCATAATTTTAACTAATCATCATTTCACATCGCTCATTTCCTATTTTTACATCAAATCAACTTTAATTATTTTATTTAAATATTATTTTACTATAAGTTTTAAATTCCACGAACAACTAACCATACCAACTTTTTTAAAAAATAACTATAATTAACCAAAAAAAAACTTATTTTAAACAGATTTATTTGTTAACAAGCACGCCCTACCTAGTTTGTCGTTTGGAGTTTTTACACATTGAAAAATTAAATAACTAAGAAATAAAACAGAAAAGCAAAAGCAATATCAGCCCATGGCATTGGAAAAGCCCATAGGCGACGGCCCAAAGGAAATGTTGAAACTTGAAAAAACCACCGCGCCGTCGCTCATGGCCGCCACTTTCGTTTTCCCGCCTCTCCATCCACCATTTTAATACCCTATCTTCCTCCGATTCTCATCCAACTTCACAGTCAATCCACCACCACTATCCTCCCTTCTCTCTCTCTCTGTCTTTAGTGTTTGGACCTTCCGTTTCTCTCTCTAAAACCACCCACCCCCATCCTCTCATCACAATGAAGACCACAGCCGGAAGCGGCGCTTTCCGATCGCTGACGCCATCTGCGCCGTCTTTCTACACGTACCTTAAGCCGGGAGCCCTCGCCCAGCTCCGGTACTCGAAGACGACCGCCAGATCTAAAGAGATCGGAGCCCAGACTCTGCTTGCGCTGCTTCAGCTTGAATTGAGTTCGAATTCGGCTTTTCCGCAACCGCATTCGGATGGTTTGGCCATGGACGGGATCCCGTGTTTCGACGTCAGGGTCAAGAGTTATCCTAGGTGCCTCCAGCGCAAGAAGCTTGTGGCCTTGACGCCCTTTTTCTCCGAGACTCAGACTTGATCTTCTTTAGTTATGTAGATTTTCTGTTGATTGCTTAGATCAGACTTGATCTTTCTGTTTTTTTGGCCGCTGTTTAGTGTCCGATTTGTTGTCCGTACTTTCCTGTAATTGATATACAAAAGAAGTTAATAAAGTGAAATGATTTACATGTGTTCTGAAAAGATTTCTGCGTTGGTCTCTTTGTTTATTTTTGGTATTTTACAACACTGATCTAAGCTACATACATATAAATTGCTATTGATGAGGCTTGGATTTGATTATTATTTGGTGTATCTAAGGTCTCTGATTATATGCCTCATAATTTTCTGATATTCAAGTTGATGCTATTTTGTTGTCATCATTAAATTTGCGCATCGTTTCGTTTATAAGGTAGAATTTTTTATGAGAGCATTTATGCAGTTTACTAATTTCAACTCTCTTGATTCCTAAAGCCCTTTAACATGTTTGATTTCTGATGGTAGCTTGAGATTGTGTAGGAATAAGGTGATGCGGAGTCGATTTATGATGATGACTGAGAGATTTTGTAGGAATAAAGTGAGGCTGAATCTGACAGGATAGTTGAAGGGGGCTTGCACAAACTCAAAGGTTTATTAATTTTTTACAACCTAGTTTATATGATTATTGCCTTTAGCTGTGTTCTCTCCCTGTTCTCAAGGGGAAAAAATACCTTTAGCCCTACAGGGAGAGAAGTCTCTTAAGAATCGACCCAACGTCATCTTTAATGGGAGAAGATTATGTTTCGGTCTTGCATCTTTTTCCTTATTTCAGTTAACATATACATTTTTGGGTGATATGCTATGTGGATTATGCTTTCATTCCCATATATGAGTAGATTTAGTTGACTAATCATTGATCCTATAGAATCTTAATGCGTAATAAATCAGTGCATTGACGTCGATCTTTGAGATGGTAGTTAGTATTTACAAAATCTATATCACTTCTATTAGATACGATGCTGCCGTTCTATTGTATATAATTTTGTTATTCTGATGGTCTGCCTTGGGTGATTACTTGTTGATATTTAAGGTTTAGTTATTAGCCATGTCAGATGCATGTGATTGAAAACAGAAAAAATAAAAATAAAAATTGAAGAACCTGTTCAAATAAATGTGGAGTTTCACAAATCAGCATGACCACTGGCGCAAGCATTGTCCATGTCCTGCTTCACTGATGTTGATCTTAGGAGTTGGAATTTCCGAGTATGAATATCCGAGGTATAATCTATATTGTTCATCCTGCAGCTACAACTTAGTTGTATACAACATATAGTTTTGCTGTTCACTACAGGGATTGTTATCCTCTTACATATAAGGTCCAAATCTTATATTTAATTGGATTCCCAGGTGAAAATAGATTAATTTTTGGACCATTTACCCAAATATATTTTTTTTTAATGAACCAAAAGATTATTACCTGAAGGATGACAGACAAAAAATGAGATGCCACACAATCAACTCGGTTCTCTTATTATTTCGTCTGATCGAATCCAGAATACAGTCATTACGATCTAATTGATGATGCGAGGATTCCAAGATGAAGGCTGGGGCAGTTATTAAAGCATTTGATTCACATATGTAAAACTACGATTTTACTGTGCAATAGTTGTGTTCCTTTTGGTCAGCTCACTTGTGTTTTGGATGTCTATGCCAGAAACAAAAATTTGTTTAGCGCGCAGTTATGATTTATGAAGCAGAATATACTTGATGAGTCCTGTTTGTTCTTGAGTGAAAATTGCAGTTCAAAAACTACCAAGACAGCTGCATCACATGGTGAAAACATGCAAGTAACACTAAAGTCTTGCATGTTTGCAGCTATATGCTGACATCAACTGGAGTTATCATCTAGTACATTGGTCTTAATGATTTTGTTGTGTTTATTCGCAGTTACTTTGCTTGCGCTCAGCAAAAATCAGTTGGTTCGAAACATTCATAATCAAAGAAGTTACGGGTGATGACAAGTCCGTCAGGTAAATTTCAACCGAAAGTACACTCCACATGGCAATAGCTTTACATCACAGCTGATTATACAATGATAAATTTGTTCTTGTGATGTGTTACGGATGCTTATCGATACACTCATTGCATACCTTGGAGAAAGCAACTTCAAACAAAATGTTTGTTCATTGCCTGTACCCGAAAATTTTGCTAGACAGGACACTTTTCCTTGATATATATAAAATTCACATATCATACATATATATAGAAGGGAAGTGGAATGCTCTTGTTACAAACAAAAAAAGCTGTCCTCATCTTTCATGAAACTTATACATGTTCAACAAACAATCACAATTGAAATAGTTTTACCACAACTAATACACAACTTGCTCTTCTTCTTCTTCCTCAGCTCAAGCCATAGCATCTGCCCCAGCCACAATCTCCAGAATCTCACCCGTTATCTTCGCCTGACGCTCCCTATTATACGCAATCGACAAATTCTTCTTCAACTCAATCGCATTATCCGTGGCATTACTCATCGCGCTCATCCTCGCCGCCAGCTCACTCGCCAACGACTCTTGCAAAGACCTCAGAATCTGACTGTTGAGATAAAGCGGCAGCAAAGCATCAAGAATCTGCACCGGATCCTGCTCGAACTGCAAGATCGGGGAAAAATCCGACGTTTTAGTCCTCACCACATCCCTCTCCACCGTCAGCTTTCCCTCTTTCGTCGTGAGCCGGAAAAACTCGTCCTCAGCCGCATCCACGCAAACCCCATTCACATCACAGATCTCACCCTTGGGCGAAAGCGGCAACAAAGTGTGTATAACAGGGTCCGACTTCACTAGCGAGACGAACTTCGTGTAAAGAAGCTCGACTTTATCGACTTCCTCGCTCACGAAGAGAGAGAAAACATCGTCCGCGATCGCTTGTGCTTCTTTCGCGGTCGGTAGCGAACTCCCGTCGAGAAATTTATCAACCGGAATATAAGGCCGGCGGATGAAGTAAGCGTTCCCCTTTTTTCCCACGCTTATGACCGTATAATCGATCCCGAGCTCTTTCAACTCTCTCATTCGGGCCTCGGATTTTCGTATGACGGCGTTATTGAAGCCTCCGCAAAGGCCTCGATCTCCGGTGACGACTACTAAAGCGACTTTTTTGACGGGACGGATTTTTGTAAGTGGGATGTCGATGTCTTCGGTTTGGAGTTGTTCGTTGATGTTGTAGAGGACTTCGACGAGGGTCTCGGAGAAGGGTCGAGCGTTGAGGACGGCTTCTTGGGCTCGACGGACTTTGGCGGCGGCCACCATCTTCATGGCCTCGGTGATTTTTTGAGTGTTCTTGACGGAGTCGATGCGGACACGGAGCTCGCGAAGGCCGCATTGGATTTGGGTGAGGGGATGTGAATGTGATTTGGAGGGAGTGGTGTTGTTGGGGATTGGATTGGGGAGTTGTAAAGGGCAGAGGAAGGAAGTTTGTGAAGGTTTGGAGGAGACCCACATTGTGAGGTTTGAGCAAGTTGGAAGAATTGGGGTAAATCCTTCAGTTACCGCTGTGTTATGATTTTTTTTCAATTTTTTGATGGAGATTTCAAATTTTTGGTCATATGGGCTCGTTGGTAGTGCGTTTTCCAGCTACTGTACATTAACTTTTGTGGCTATTGAAATGAGTATGTGTGATGTAATTAATTTTATCTTGAATATTGAGTGCTCTTGCTCCGGTTGTTACAGTGGGCCGGGCTTGTATGTCATGACCCAAGCATATGGACTCGAGTTCTTAAATTGGGCCCGACCCAATATGCCAGAAGTTTGAAATGAAGATCTGGGCATGAACTTTCGTTCTGACTCTTTCTAGTCTTAAAAAATGGAAAACATAGATCAAATTAAAGTGTTCAGTAAAATACTTACGAGCATATTTCTGTATTGTGCAAAAAAAATAAAAAAATAAAAAAATTGAACATGGACGAGGACTAATTAACAGCACGAGAAAGAAAATACCAGCATTACACATTAACAATAATCTCAATATAATGACAGATAAATGTCATTACCACAAGATTTAAACTGTTTTTATATCAACCACTAGTACACCTACCATGTTCATGCCTACCCTGCACTTCAATCTCCTTCATAATAGCCGGCCTAATAATCGCTTCATACGTCTGCTCGTTCAGGATCACACCATGGACCACCAAATAATCATGCATTTTAACGACCTCTTCATAACTACTCATATTGTTTATGTTTGTCACCATAGTCGTGTACGTAACCTCATCAGGCGTAAAACCTTCCAAAACCATAACACTCAAAAGCTCCTTAGCATGCTCGAACAACCCGAATTTGCAGAAAAGATTAATCATGATATTATACGTAATCTTATTCGCCTTAATCCCGAATTTTCTCATATTCACAAACAAACCAAACGCCTCCTCAATCTTGCCACTACAACAGTAGCCGCTCAACAAGGTGTTAAACGTCACAACGTCGTATATATTCAACCTTTTCATCTCCTCCGCCAAAAATACCAAACAATCCACCGATTTTTCCTTGCAAAAGCCATCTAAAATCGAGTTTAGAATCACCAAGTTTGGATTTTTACCCACCCTAATCATGTCATTATATATCTCAACCGCATTTTCAATTCCACTCGCTTTGCGATAACTGTCGATCAAAGTAGCGTACCCACATCTGGAACGAGCCCTCGTATGAACATGCTGCATAGGACTTGTTTGGCCCCACGTATATCTTTAGTCCTCAAAAGATAGCTCATGATAATATTGTGACAGAAAGCATCTTTAACGGAATTCTTTTCCGCAATCCAATTGTGAATCCTCAAAGCCTCGTCTATTTCTCCATTTCTGCACAACCCTTTAACAATAATCGAATGCGTGACTTCATCGGGAGGCACGTGATTTTCCATCATATTCGAAACCAAAAACGAGGCTTCGCTGGCATTTCCCTCCATATACAGCTGGTGTATGAGCGAATTGTAAACTGTGGAGTTGGGAGTAAAACCTTGCTCGATCATTTTTCCACACAATCTAAATGCATGCTCGATACATCGCGTATGTCCTTATATTAGGGCTCAAACCCGTCTCGACCATTTTATCAAGAATTACTTCGGCTATTTCAGGATTACCTTTCTTGCAATAACCGTTAACAAGAGAATTGTAAGTGACTATATTTGGGGTAACGTGCCCCATTGACATAATCCCGATTTTCTGAACAAGTTCTACTGCTAAATCAAGATCATTCACCTTACAAGCCCCATCGACAAGCACATTGAACCCCACCACATTAGGTACAATCCTCCTCTTCAGCATCTTGTCAAAAGCAGAAAAAGCTTCCGAAAATTTACATTCTTTACATAGAGCAAGAATTAGCAAATTAAATGTATTCACATTCTCGTAATACCCGTAAGAAATCATTTCTCTATATCTCATCCAAAAACGACCAACATCACCTGTCTTCAACAGGTGGCTCAAGAAATTGTTCCAAGCATGAATGGAGACCCAATAGCCCTTCTCCACTCCCAATCTCTTAATCACCTCATATGCATCATTAGTCGACCCGATTTCGGAACAAGCTCTAACCAATGTATCAAAAACAGAGCTATTCGAAAACCCACCTTCATTACGGCTATTGATCAGAGCTTCTGAGATATCCAGAGGCGTGTGGCCTTTGAATATCATCAATTGTTTCGTCAAGTTCAATGCATCTTCATAGTTTTTACTGCCCACCGTCACATGAATCATAATACAGCAAGATTCTAGAGAACAAGAAACAGATTTTTGTCCACCAATTCTTTGGTAGAACTCTAAAAGAAGCTGTGGCGAGCTCCGAAACTCTCGGATAACACGAGAATGCAAGGAATTTGAGAGTTCTGAAGACAGCCGGTCCAAGAAAGTCCATTTTTTTTGCCTAATATTGACGCAGACAGCCTTAAAGATGATATCTTCAGCACCAAAGTTCTTACTGAAATGAAGTCCTCTCACAAAGAGGTTTCTGCTTTGAGACGAACACAAGCCCAAAAACATAGAAAAGATGAAACACAGTTCATAATAGCAGCATGGGCACTTTCTGGAAAATGAGATATCACCCAATTGGGAGAAAGGCGTTTAAAATATCCAACAATGAACTGCAGTTTCAACTTTCAAGTGAAGCGTAGATGAATCGACCTTACCAAAAAACCTGTTTTATCCAGCCAAAATAAATAAATAAATATCAATCAATCAAGTGCCAAACAGAAAATGAAATGTGATCGCAGTGTATCAAAGCCATCCCCAGAGACTATTAGGGTTTTAGTCGAGGAAAAAAGGGTGGGAATTTAAGGATGAAAATGAATTCAACACTGAGATACAGAACTGCATTTGTTTTTGTGGCCGTTTGGGCTGGCAAAGGTACAGCACAATTTAGGCCTGGATTACAAAAAATGGATAGTTATAATTTTGGGCCAACTTTGACGAAGGATTTTGGGCCGAAAGCCCGATGGATGTTTTGAATGAAATTTGTTGGATTGGGTTTGAATAGGACAGGAATAATCTAGAGAAAATTGCACTCTACACTATACTTTTATGTTTTATTTACATTATACACTCCTCATATAATTATTTGCACAAACGCTAGAATAATTATTTAATCACTAATTATCTTATTTAATAACTAACTAGCGAGAGTTATGGAGAACGGTCAATTTTTTCATAAAAAACTGAATCCATATTTTTATGGTAATAAAATCTTTCTCTCTCATATCTCATTAACCACCCACTAAGCCAATATATTTTTCCCTTAACTTCAATCTCGGTCTTCAAGCAAAACTAATCAAAGGTATGTATATATGTTTAGTATATGTTTTGTATAAGTTTACAACATGTTAGTTTATTCTTTTCATATGAATGTTTATGTTCAGTATATGCTAAGTATACATTCACTAAACAAATTATGCTAAGTATATATTCACTAAAACATGTACGATTAATAAACACAAAAAAAAATGCTATGAATAAAAAAAAATCATCACAAGACCGAAAAATATACAATCAATATGCATATAAAAAACAATACACGATGCAAATACAAAAAATAAACAATAAAAAAAAGAGATTGTCGAAAAAAAAAATACCTGCTTGATCGTGTATATTCTGTGTTTTGAGAAAATTAGTACGTTTGAATTTTCAAATTCTAAATCTTTCCATTTGATATGAACAAAATCCTAATTAGTTAAGGTATATAAACTTACCATAATTTTTTTTAGTGCAAATACTATACATGCGCAATTTAACGAGCTTTTCTACTTGTTTGGTAAGTGATTTTTTATTCCTTCACAAATAAATATACTGCGCAATTTAAGGAATCTTCAATCTACTTGTTTGGTAACTGATTTTTTATTCCTTCACAAATAAATGTACTTCAAGTGGTAGACATGTAAATAAAATCTCTCCCTTCGCAAAATTGTAATTACTTTAAATTCATGTGGTAAAGAGAAAATTTCGTCAATAATCTATATGGACAAAATGTATTATGAACTTTTTGCAAAGATGCAATAGCTCTTAAAATATAATGATATGAATAATTTCACTTCATGAGTGTTTATAATCCGGTTTTGGTTCTGAAAGTCACCTGGTCGAGAATCAGTGAGTCCCGGCGATGTTCTTGAACATCTTCAGGGTGTTCAAGACATCAAAAGACACTTTACGAGTAGGATTGAAAATAAAGATGGTCTAATATTATTTGTTAATTATTTTTTCAATTTCTCATTAAAGAAAAACTATAATTAAAAGTTGAAACTTGTTCACAGATTTATCTAATCAAAGAATGACACTCCCACCAATAATTAAAGGAAATATGGGACCACTCAATACATGTGTACATGCATATGAGGGTGAAATTGGGCCTTTCAATCACATTCAGTCCTTGTCAATTTTGAAAATCCTTGGCTGCTAATAATTTATTCTTATTTGAGAACAAAAAATCCCTCCAAAAATATCAATGAAAAATAAGCTTCATCTTTGATCTTTTTATTCTTCATAAATATACAAAAAATTCGATTAATGTTTGGGTGTTGATACAATTTTGTACATCAACAATGACGATCATAAAATTCTAAATGGTTGGACAATTATACATTTTAATATATACATATATACATTTATATTAAATATTGAAATATCATGTTATACAAACTAATATAAATAAAATTATTATCATAATTTATATTATAAGTATATATTTTTATTAAAAAAGTATTACGAGACTTCCGACTAACAATTAGACTGTGACATACACAAATTTAATTGTTTATATGTTGATAAATGACTGCAGCAGTTTATAAAATTGAAGTATATATATATATATATATATGTCACAAATTTAATTGTTTATATGTTGATAAATGACTGCAGCAGTTTATAAAATTGAAGTATATATATATATATTACATAAAATAAGCAAGGCAATATATTTTAAAATTAATTGTATGGGTGAGTTGGTGCACTAGTGTCGGCAGCACAGTAAACGCCTAACGGTCAACGTGCTTAATTTGGGCCGGGAGGGCCGGGCCGAATAATGGTTGAAGTATCTATGTGTTAAAGTGAAAACTAAATAAAATTTTATTTTTACAAAAAATTAAAAAATATATTTAAATTTTAATTACTTCTTAAATTTTTTTTATTCATTTGTATTTATTCATTTTCACCTATTTTATAATTTTTCAAATACATATCATATAATTGACATATGATAAATTTAATGGATTTTTCAAATACATATCATTTAAAATTGATTCGATGGTTTGATTTTTAAAAGTAGACATTATCTTTTATATATAAAATGTTGGGCTATCTCTTTTAATTGTCTCGATTCGATAAGGTAAATGAACCTAACTTATAAGGTTAGTAGGTTACTCCTCTTATTAGTACTAATTAATTTTGGAATGAAACCTCACTAAGTGTATTTAAGCTCACCCATATTTGAAGTAGGTATGGTTTTCTTATATGCAATGTGAATGTCAAATAGATAAAAATAATGAATATGTAAAATTTAGTCTTTTTGTTCGTGGATTAAGAAAATATCTTTCAAATTAGATATAAACAAATATGTATTTTGACGAGGAGCTAATTATGCACATTAAATAGGATTATAACAAGTAAAACATGGAGATAGTCACTAAGTAGAAAAAATGGATTATGTAATTGGAATATTAATAAATAAAAGAGATAAAAAATATTAAATATAAGAATTTAGTATTTATTAAAAAATAATTAAATACTCTTTTTGTAAAATGCTTTCATAATAAATTATCACGTTAAACAATACTCATTTAGTGAAAGAAAAAGGAGTAAACTGCATTCTATACATATATATATTTTTATTAGAGATGCAAATTCGTATTAAGACAATATTATGTTGTATCTCAACCAAAATCTTATTTATCACTATGTAATAATGCATAAATAATAATCATCATAAAGATACTTGGTCATGCATAATCATACATTATTGAAACTTTGATTATTCAACATAAATGATGTGATGCTTCTACTTAATTTGTCATTTCGTTTATTTATAAACAAAGAAAGGTGCCTTCTTCTTTCTCACTTCACAGTATAAATAATATATAATTAGAACAATAAATATGTTGAGGTTGGCCTAAAGCTAGCCCTACATACTTTAAAATTTATGAAAGCTATAAGTAAATAAGTATACACTTATCTTTCAATAATCAACACTGCAGCCAACCTCGAGCATTATACAAGTGATCAAGTACCTTTTCTATTAGTTATTTTGCTTAGGCTTCTATCAAGTAAATTTTCAGTTTGAAAAAATATAAGACAAATCAAAACCTCGAGATTAACTGTTATTATATTATAATTCTAATGTTNGAGACGATGACGACAACAATAATAATAATAAAAATAATAATATTTTTTTCAAATGCAGGACTGCGAGTCTGCGACTTCTTGCCAGCAATTTACTGAGTCAACAAGGAAAAAAAGGGAAAATAAAAGGAAAGGCGCAAAATATAAAATAAATATACATCAATATTGTTATCCATACGTTGTGTCCCAGCTTGCTAAAATAGAAGCCAAATCAATTGAAATTCATCTAGCATTTATTTTTTTCTAGTTCTAACCGTAATCTCCAAAGCATTTATTTATTTATATTAGGCTTACACAAACACAAGGGATAAGATGGATTCTGAAAACATGCAATAAACAGGGCGGATATTATGGTTCACTTGGACTGAATATACATGAAGATGAAATAAAATTAAAAATATATATACAAAAATCGATGAGAAAATTAGCCAGCAGACAAAATTCTTATCAAAGCTTGTGAAAACATATATATATATATAATATATAAACTTTGGAGTCTGCCACAGAGTAAATGCTGCACGATAACATATGCCAAGCCAAATTGAATTAAAAAAAAATTAAAGCATATAA
>BKCP01010514.1:2181298-2203769 GCA_008636005.1 Striga asiatica
TAAAAAAAAAAAAAAAAGAAAAATTAAAAAAAAAAAGAACATACGAAAGTAATTTTTTTAATAGATGACACAGCTCAAAAGTGCAGTAGCAATACTATGGTAATGGACCAATGGTATATGTGGATGATTAAAAAAAATGCAACAAAAAATGAAAAAAAAAAAGATACTTATATATGTACAAAAACGTGATGGAACACAAAATATATAAGAAATTTCAACAAATATTATAAATTATTTAAGGGGTAGATATGTAAAATACAGTAATAGTCTAATGTACAATCTATGATAACAAACTTCATACAAATAAAGTCATGGAAATTATAGGTTGCACAATAACATAGGGTATGTCCAATCTCTACAATACAATCTTGGCCACCTAGATAACAATTATCTAGTCTCATCCGAATAAACAAACGTGCTAGATGATATGCACATTGTTTAATTAAGTATTTAAAACTATTAACAATGGTAAAAGTCAAATAAATTTCTGAGTATCCTATTCCAAATTTTTTCTATGAAGCATGACAATTTTTTCTTTCTATATTATTTTTTTCCTTTTCCATTATTACATCTTTTTTTCTTTTTTTGTTACTTTTAAATTTCAATTTCTTAAGTGTTGAAAATAATTTTCCTATTTCCATTATAACATTTATTATATACAAATTAAAATATTTATCAATATTTCCAAAAATTTGGAACCACTTTACTAAACTAAAAAGAAAAATTCAATGTACTCCTTAATTTAACTAATCTCAAAATTTATGAGAATACCCAAAAACTATGATCAATTAGAAAGAATTTGGAATTATCGAATAATTACAAACCATAAAAGTAACAAATAAATTATATAATTAAAATATCTATATTATTTTGAAATCAAATATTTCATCAAGTTGTTAAGTTTTCAACCATTTTTTAAACTTTTTTAATCTATGTATTAGCAATTACAATAAAATAATACGTTAATCCTTCACATTTTTATTTTATGCTCAATAGATTGACAATAAAATAGACACATTTTAACTAAAACCATTATGATTACATATCATGCTTTAAAATAAAATATCTAAAGATAAGTTAATAATAATAATAACTAAATATATATTAAACTTTTAAGTTTGAATATTTCATATTTTTATTCCAAGTCCTTTACATTTCTGATGTTATGTGGAACCTTCTTAATTTTTTTTGAAAATATTTTTCAAAAAAAAATTTAATAAATTCCACATTTGATTGATATATTTGTGAGATGCCTGTCTAATATAGTATGCATGATAATTAGTTAGTTGATTAGTTTTTATATAAATTAATTCTGTCAATTAATTAGTTATTTTATTTGTATGATAATTAATTATGAAAAATGCATATTAGGAAATTAATGATGAGATATTTTAAATATAAATAATAATATTTAAAGTAAAATTAAAAAAAAATAAGTAATAAATCTGCTCGTATCGCACGGGATACATATTAGTGGTATATACAAAAATTCACCATAAAAAGTAGATGGATTTTCGATCGGTTGGGCTGATTGGGCTGATGAGTCAAGTCCAATAAAGAGAGCCAATAAATTAGGGTTTAAATCGATCTGTCTGTGCCTGCTTCTCTCTTTTTCCTTCCTGAACAGTTCAGCGCTCCCGATACAGAGAAATGGCAATCATGTCTCTGAATCTTAAATCAAAATTGAAACCCGCCGTCTTGAATTTGTGTAGAACCTTCTCTAACGCTCCTCTCCCCATCTGTTCAAAGGATAAGAGCAAGTTTATCGTGCCGCAGTTTACAGGTCCGGGAAGGTTAAATTGCTTGCTCATTTCGATCGAGGATACGGCTCATAAAGTTGAAAAATATATCAATTATCCAAAGCGTTTTCATAACCCCGTTGCTAGTTGCAACGGTTTGGTGTTGTTTTTGTTCGAAGGATCATACAACAAAGATACAAACACAAAAACAAGTCCAGGGGAGGCTCTATGGAACCCCACCACCAACGAACTCAAAATCCTTCCTCCATCGCCCGCAACTTTGGACCCAAGGTATTGTAGGAAATGCATCTTAATTATTCAGATTTATTTTCCTAAAAAAATGAATATATCCAGAAGAATTAACTGTTCCTTGGGAAGTATATATCAACGAAATCGTGATTCTTTGGAATCAATCTCAATTACTTCAAATTAATGTCTACATAACAAACCGAAAGCGCTGTATTGTTTCAGCTCAAATTTTTATGATTTTCCCTTTTTTTTGTTTCTTTTACCGAAATCGCCATATTGTTTCAACTCAAATTTTAATGATTTTTCCTTTTTTTTAGGTATGATTTTTATTATATTTTCTTTTTCTTTATAATGTAATTTAACANGTTGTAATTATTATGTTATATATTTGAAATAATTATGTTATAAATTGGACGTCAGATATTATCCTGTTAGGTGTTAAAAATGATAATGTTACATGTTAGACTTCATTATGCTATTAATTGGACGTTAGATATTGTCAAAAATATAATTATTAAATTTTTCCATATGAAATAACTATTGTAATAACTATTAAAATATATTATAATTCATTTTTATTTTAATAATTATTATTATTATAATTTATAATTGTTATTATAATTATTATAACAAATTATTATTATAATTATTATAACAAATTATTATTATAATTATTATAACAAATATTATAATTAAAATTATAAGAAATTATAATTATTTTTATTATTATAATTAATTACAATTATTATATTATTATTAATTATAATTATAATTATAACTATTATTATTAATATTTTTATAATTTATATTTGATTACAATTTATTCAACTTATTATAAAATAAAAAAACATAGTGTCCGGCTGGTCGGACCGGTCACGACCGGCCGTCGGGGCCGGACGCCATTTGGGCCGTCCGGTTTCGGCGGCCGGACAACAATGATTTTTTAAGACTAATTTTATAGGTGACTGTGGGTCACCGATTAAAAAATAAATAAATAAAAAATAAAGAAAGGAAAGGTCATTGGGTCGCGCAACTTTATTTTAAAAAAATAAAAAGTAAAAATAAATAAATAAAAAAAGAAAGGAAAGGTCATTTGGTCGCCCAACTTTATTTTAATAAAAAGTAATACTAAATTCATATTTTTTTATTATCTACAAATAGACACCACACTTGATATCTTTTGAAACACGATTACATTTTTTGGATAAAGTAAAATAAAATAAATATTTAGGTTGAGTTGGATCAGGAATAAAATAAATTTTAAATTTGGTTGTAAGGTTGAGTTGTATTGGTAAAGAGGAGAGAAATAATTTTTAATTATAAAGTTGGGCTAGATTGGGTGATAAAGATTGTCTAATGGTTATCTCCCTTGGATCGGAGTTCACCATCCCATCGAATTCCTTGACCGCTGTTAAGTCGTCATCCAAATAATTCCCCCTACCATCTTTATTTTTTATCTATTCTCTTAGAACATCCACAATGCTTTGGTTCAATCACAAAAATTTATATGCCACCTAAGAAAAAAAAGACCTAGTCTAAAAACATGTATTCTTCAATGCAAACAAAACATGTATTCTTCAATGCAAACAAAAGTAAACTGGCTCATGCCGACGTGGCAGCCAGAAAAAGAGACCCGGTCTACCCTTGAGTCTATTTTAGACCCAAGTAGAGTTCTGGTCTCTTTGCATTGGAATGAATTTTATCAATTTTACATAGTTTTATCCATGTCATCCAAGACTTGTGTTTATTTATATGCCACGACAAGACTAGACCAAATACATTGTAGATGCTCTTAAGGTATTGAATGCTTCTTTGTTCGTTGATTATTGGTGCTCCAATCTAGGATAATTTAGAAATTAATCACTTATTAATATTAATTATACATCAATGAAATTCAATTACAACTAGATTTACTACTTTGTTCTATGCAGCAAGAAAAGCGGCCAATTGTAGTGATAGGAAAAAATTGAGGAGCAGATAAGTGAGAAACTACATCAATGAGTGAGAAAGTTCTCACTATAACCATATTACTCTACATTAAACATATTTTTTTTCATTTTTTTTTCAAATAAATTATAATATATATGCATTTAATTTTATATAAATTGATTATTCATTTGTTCAATGGACTTTTAAGTCTTTTGAATTTTAATGAAACCTACATGTTTTATTGTGGTAAATATTTATATTGCACTATGATATTAAAAAAGATTACAAAATAAATTATAATACGTCAATAGAAAAAAACACAAAATTATTAACATAATAAATATAACTACTAATACACCTTAAAATAATAAATCCAACTTTTGATTTTGGAGTGGTAAATTTCTACACTCTAGCAATAAAGTTGGAATGTGGTGACGGGTTGGAGTTGGTCTAATTCACAGCAATGAGATCTTTATTTTTATTTATCAAATTATTTTTTGTATTTTTATATGTATTATTTGCACAGCACCTTGAAGACTTGCATTTGTAAGATGATTAACTCGGTTTTTCAAACAAACTAGAGTGTAACCCGTGTGATACACGGGTAAACAATATTAAATAAGAATTTAAATTAAAGAGTGAGCAAACAATATTAAATAATAATCATAAATTAAAGAAGTGGGTTAACATGTGATACTGCTTAAAGTATAAAATTATCTTATCTAAGGTAACAGAAAACATGTATGTTTAAAAACACCTAAAATATTATATAACATATGTAGGATTATCTAAAATATTATATATTATTCTTAAAAAATTTGAATTCACCTAAATTTTTTCTAAATTATTTTATAACCAAAACGTGTCTAAGACATTTAACTTTAACATCTACATATATACATATATAACTTTTGAATACCATGCATGTGGAGATTTTATAATTTCGAATTTAACCAAATCATTCATTTTAAGAACCATATATCCAAAAAAAACGTGTGCATCGATGGTTTTGAATTTTGAAATCTATTTGATATACACCAGATTTTGGAGTCGATATTTGAAAGTTTAAATCGAACAAAACCCTTAATTTAATGAAAAAAATTGCGCAAACAACATGTTTAAATTTATATAATTATTAATAATTGCACATTACTCCAAAAGACTCCAAAATACTTTACCTTTTGAAAACTAATGGATTTCAAATTCGAAATCAATCATGAATGAAAATTTAAACCAAATAAGTCAAAAGTTTAAAAATGTGTGATTTCTAAAATACCGTAATTTTCAATTTAACCAAATCCTTCATTTTAGGTTATTTATATCTAAAAAATGTGTGCATTAGTGGTTTTGAATTTTGAAATACATACAATTTGATATACACCCAATTTTGGAGTTGATATTTTAAAAGTTTAATTTGAACACAATCTTTAATTTAAAGAAAAAAAATTGCCCAAACAACATGTTTAAAAAGTATATAAAATATTATTAATTTCACAAAACTTTATTAAATCGGATTTTTTTATATATATATCCATATGTCTCTTAAAATCTCAAATGAATACATTTTCAGTAAATTGGGATTTTTAAGATTTAAAGTCATTCGAAATTCTAATTGAATACACCGTCACTTACTTTCTATTACGGTGGCTTTTGTTTGTTGAAACTTTCTGGCAAAACCAAGAATTTATTTGAGAGGGGGCAAAAGTAAGATTGATTTATTTTTAAACATTACTTTGAGGTCACCGAAGACTGTTTAAATAATTTTTAAAAATGCTACAAGTACATAATAAATGTAAATAGAGGTGTACATAACATTCACATGGAGTGAGATCCACTTGATTTTTTGTTTTTGGTAGGACCCACTTAATGCGAGTGCTATGTACACGTACAATATTATGTTCATATAGCATTTATCATATTTTTTTAGCTAATTTTTTGTTTTTCAGCGATGCGTTTTTCAAGCCGAGCTGCAAGTATTTTGGTTTTGGTTTCGATTCGGCATCTGAGGACTATAAGGTGATAAGATTTCTGGAACAAAATGGTACTAACCATCGGGGTGTTGTTGGTCATGGCTACTGGACGCCTATGGTGGTTGAATTGTATTCGCTCGCAACTAATTCTTGGAAACCAGTCAACATTCTTCCTCCCGTTCCATGGGATTGGGGCATTCAAGTAAACGATTCTTATTATTGGTTAAATAGCTCAGAGCCTGGTTTTATCATGTCTTTTAACTTTTCTACTGAGAAGTTTGCTTCATGTCCTATTCATGTGCCTCAAAGCGACAAACTCAATAGGCCATATTTTAATGTGAAGTTGGTGGAATTTCGTGGTTCGCTTGGTGCTGTTGTTGACACGCTAACTTATCCTAGTGATCCTATTCGTAGTTTGGAAGTTTGGGTGTGGGATGACGACATATGGACGTGGTCTCTGGTGTCCACATTCGACGTACCTCGTTCTATGAATTCATGGAGGCTCGTTGGGAGTGATAAAATAATTTTTGTGGACGCGAATCGTGATTTGATGTTTTTTGATTTTGCAACGGGCAAGTTGGAGAACATTGCTGGTGCACCTAGAGCTTTGGTACCTCACATTCTACCTTTTGTCGAGAGCTACATTCCTCTGGGAAATAATAAATGAGATGGCTGCACCTAGATTTGGAGAACATTGCTGGTGCACCTACGGACCATTTTACCTTTTGTAGTAGATTCTTTTCTACTTCGTTTTGTGTGTCAAATCTTTTATGTAAAAAGTAGATATACATGTTTATATATATATATAAAGAGAATAACTATTTACTTAAAAATAATAAGAAAACAAAATTTGTCAAAATTAACATGGCCACATGCCACTTGACCCGGCACGGACCCTGCCTAGTCAAATTCGTTGACCATGGGGTTGGACCCAACTTGGATTTCAACATGGCCAGTGCAGGGTCTTGTTTTTGTCGACCCTGGCCCGGCGAGTCCAGCACGGGAAAACACATTGTTTTTAGTTTAGGCGAATCTAGACCTAGGTTGGGCTTTAGATTCGTGCCGGTTCAGGATCCATGAAACCCAACTCGTCGGGCCGAGCACGGCCAGTGCTTTGGCCATCTAATTGAATGCCACTTTTTGAGATTTTANACAAAATCAATCAGCATTTAATAATGCTCTCTAAAATGTGGGTTTTGTTCATTTCTCATTTTAAAATTGCCGCTAGCAACTAATTCACTCTAGTGTCTAATCATAGATACTACAAATGAAAAAGAAACAAACACAGTGCATACATCTAAGAAAGAAAAATCAATTCTCTCGTCCAAAAGGAAAAGGAAAATATTTTCAGTAGATGCAGCTCAATCCTATATAAATAATTAAGGACACACAATTAGACCCAGGAAATAAACAAATCCTTCTAATTTTCATATCCACATGAGAACTAATCTATGCACCTTCCATACCAATTTTAATTTTTTTAGGTCCAAGAATCTTTAAAAATTGCCTAACCTGAAAGCTTCTCTTGATGTCGTCAAAATTATGGGCTGCATAGCACCTTGAGGCAAGCTTTGTGTACACTGAAACGTATACAAAGTACAATCCTGACTTTGTGCTTGTGTGCAGGATGAAGGACAAAAAGCCCTCTAATTAATGTCTCTATTGGCCAAGGCGATGTCTTTTCCAATTGTTATGGCGGCCTCTTGCGGGCTAAATTGCCAAACTTTAACATTAAATTCCAAATAGATTATCCATTAATAATCTAGAACCGTTGACTTTAGGACCCATCATGTGGTAAACAAAATTCAGCCATAACCAGCACAACATTGGTCCAGAGTTAATAAACTAGCTAATTATACATTATGTTATGATAATTGGGTTCATTAGCATCGACATAGGGTGCAACTAAGAAACTAAAAAAATGAACCCCAAATGTCAATGGAATACAACAAGTAGCAGTTACATTTTCAATAACGCAAATAATTCACCACGCAAATTAATTACACAATGGATATTAGGCGTTAGATCGTGAGATTATGACACCGGCACCATAGAATTTCTGCAAATTGAAGTGCAATAATACCTAATTTGAAAACATATAAAGAAAACAATTAAATTACAATCATGAAAACTACACAAATCATACCTCATATCGTAGACCTACTGCATTTTTCACCCTCTCTTCAATCTTTTCCCGACTACCACATCCTTCCAGTCGAGTTTTTATTTGTCCTGTGTACGGGTAAGATAAGAAAAGAAGAATAAATAATTTAAGGTGCTGTAATATGATCTAAAAGACCGACATTGGATAAATGATAATATGCTATGTAAACTGGTTTCAAAATTCAAAGTTGCACTGGGATAGCAAAAACTACTCACACTTAGGTGTGATGAGAGTGCCCTACAGAAATCGAGAAAATACTTGTTTTTTTTTTTTCAAACGATAGATTTATTAATAAAAACACGTACTTACAACCGGCTCACTAGCCGAATAAGGGAGGTCTACCACCACGTGTTAACCTAAAACACAACGCACAATAACATCACACAAAGACTAAAAACTCCCCGACGGAAGAATACAGAGAAAATACTTGTTCAAGACATAAAAAGAAATCTAAAAAGAAAAAAAAAAAAGAAAAATAATTAAAATGTTTGTGAAACTTATAAAGGAAAATAATAAAATGTATGAGAACCAGTAACTTGTTAGCATGAGAGAAAGGGAAAAGAAGATAAATCAACATCATAACTACTAAATAGTTTCTTTCCCAAAAGAGAAATGCATACCTCAAAGCTCTCTTCCACAGTAGTCTCTTTTCAACAATATCTGAAGTGGTTAAACGGTTCCAAAATATAAAAATAAAAAATGGTTAAAAATGTGCATGAAGCCACACCTTCCTGCTTGTGAATTAACCATGTTACAAAAATGACTTTCAGTCTTTCAGTCTATGCATGTTTTAAATCCAATATTTTTCATGGTGCCTGATTATAGTAATGAAACTTACTGGGTCGCATGCGTAATAGTTTAAAGAGATTAAAGAGATATAGATTAGAGTTGAGTAGCATCCCACAATTAGAGTTAAAGTGTTTCGAAAAAAGTTAATTAGAGTTTTCAAAAATTACATCAATGTTTTCAAATTATAAGTGCAAAAAATTTACTCTGATGTTAGTAATTTTAGGCGGGGTTTTACACGAAATATGGCGATTTTCGCATTTCCATACAATGTTTTTTTTGTTTGCAAACAACCACATAAACTAAAGTTTTTTTCACTTTGGCAATGAATAAAATATATTCTACACACTAAAGAACTATAAATATGAAAAAATATGTTATAATTTAAATTATATAATTAATTAATTAAAGAGAAAATAATAATCTAAATAATAAGTATAATAATATAAAAACAAAAATTAAAAAGTTGTGCATTTATTCATAGCATTTGTTATCATTGAAATAAAAATATTTACATTGTTAAAATTAGTGAAATGATAAACAATACATTATTTTAGCTTTTCATTAATAAATTTAAAAGATTACTTTTATTTGATTTTATTTAAACTTATTTATGTTAACTTGATTTATTTTAAATTGTATATTTAAAAGTACTTGTTAAGTTGATTTAATTTATATTATATGAAAATAATGTAAATGAAATAAAAGAGAATTATTTTAGAAATATTGTTGAAAAATAAAATTATCAAAATATCAACTAAAAATGTTTATCGTATTAAAACTAAAGAATAATGATTTATTTAATCATATATTTCAGCTTAAAATATAATTAAATTAATTATTTTTATAAGGCTCCGTTTGTTTTGAGGGATTTGAAATCTCTTGATTTCAAAATTTTTAAAATATAATTTTTTTTACTTGCAAAATCCTTGAATGGATGTGTTGAAAAAATTATAAATCAATTGTCTTGCTCGCACCGATGGTGTTGACTCGCGGTGATGATGAACCTAAATGATCACGGACGGCGTGGTCATCAACGGTGATAAACAGTGGATTTGAAATAACTAGGTTTGATGAGTCATTTAAAATCCTTCAAAATAATGACTAAAAACATTTAGCACGAATTTGAAATCCTCCAACTTTCATTATCATCCAACATGCATGAGGATTTGAACTTGTAAATTTGAAATTATGTAAATCATTCAATCCAAACTTAGTTTAAGAGTAATTTACTAATTACGTGTGATACACGCCAATTTAGAGGAAAATGCCAAATATAATTAGTTGTTCACCCAATTTCTTCTTAAAAAAAAAAAAGAATTGTCTTTTCGATTTATTGGGCTGGGTCGTATAATGAGTTGTCCGATAAACCCAAGTCCAATAAGGAGAACCCCTAGAATTAGGGTTCAAAATCGATCTGCCCTGCGCCTATTTAGACNCAAGGAAGGTCACGAAAAATGAGCAACCCAGGTCACATTGTGACCTTGGGTCGTGACCCGTGTAGTGTTTGGAGAATGGGACATTTGTCCTATTTTGATGGATAAGTGTATTTTTTGTATAAAAAAAAATAAAAATGATACTAAAATTCATATTTTTTCATTCTCTACAAATAGAGACCACCACACTTGATATATTTTGGAATAAAATTGTAATTTTTAAATAAGTTAAAATAAAATAAATATTTAGGTTGAGTTAGGTTGGGGATAAAGATAAATTAAATTGTAAGGTTGAATTGTGTAAGTGGAAGAGAGAGAAATAATTTTTAATTATTAAATTAAGTTGGATTGGGTTGGGGATAAAATAGTCTCACAACTGCTTGCTTTCTTTTTCTATGGTTTAGAATCGATTTGCCTGCGCCTATTGAGGACTGCTTGTTTTCTTTTTCTCGTCCTGAACAGTTCAGCGCGCCCCTAAATACAGAGAAATGGCAATCATGTTTCTGAATCTTAAATCAAAATTGAAACCCCTCTTGAATTTGTGTAGAACCTTCTCTAACGCTCCTCTCCACGTCGGTTCAAAGTATAAGAGCAAGTTTATCGTGGCACAGCATACAAAAACAATAGGCCTGGGATGCTTAAATTACTTGGTAATTTCGATAGAGGATACTGCTCACCAAGTCGAAAAATATATCAATTATCCAAAGCTTTATCATAACCCTGTTGCGACTTGCAATGGTTTGGTGTTGCTTTTGTTCGGAGGATCATATGATGAAGATACAGACACAAAAACGAGTCCAGGTGAAGCTTTATGGAACCCCACCACCAATGAACTCAAAATCCTTCCTCCATCTCCCGCAATCTTGGACCCAAGGTACTTTTGGAAATGCATCTTAATTATTTTTTTCTACTCGAATGATAAATTGAATATATACAGAAGATTTAACTGTTCTTTGGAAACGATATATTTCAGGAAAAATAAATATTCTATGGAGACGTGAATGTGAAACCGAATACGGGTCAATGGTGGCTGCTGTTAAATATGTTACTGATAATTTTTGTCAGCCTTAAGACCCATGGTGGGGCTAGGGCTGCAAACGAGCCGAGCCAGTCAAAGCTCGATTTTACAAAATTTCATTATATGTACTTAATGGTTATTTTACAAAATTGCTTCAAAAAATTCTAACCGAACTCGAGCCGAGCTTGAGCATTTTGAATTCTAATCGAGCTGAGCTCGAGCTCTTGTATTTTTTTTATCGACGAAAAAAATTCAATAGGCCAATGCTCGACTCGGCCCGGCTCGTTTGCAGCCCTAGGCATTCCTCACCTCTCACCTCACCCCTTCACAAAGACTACTCTGTTAATTTTTTGACCACTTGTATATGTTTACACATATAGAGTGACGAGTTCTAGTGAGAATGATAAATTTGGTAGCCATATTCAAAATTTTAAACTTGTATGATGGACCTAAGAACGTCGTTTTTACGTCACAGATACACACACACTGTTTAAATAACTACTATTAGCTGATTTTTTGTTTTTTCAGAGACACGTATTCGAAGTCGAGCCACATGTATTTTGGTTTTGGGTTTGATTCGACGTCTGACGACTATAAGGTGATAAGATTTATCGAATGGAACCGTGAGGGCACTAATCAGGTCAATCGTGGCCACTGGTTACCTGTGATGGCTGAACTGTATTCGCTTGCAACTAATTCCTGGCAACAAATCAGTATTCTTCTTTTCTCTGATCCAAGCTCGGGCATTCACATAAATGGTTCTTATTACTGGTTAAACAACTCAAACCCTGGTTTTATGTTTTCTTTCAACTTTGCTGGTGAGAAGTTTGTTAAACGTCGTGTTCATTTGCCACAGAGCGTAAAGCTCGATAGACGTACGTTTAGTAATTTGAAGCTCGTGGAATTTCGTGGTTCGCTTGGTGCTATTGTTCACTCGTTTGGTGCTGATCCTTTTTGTAGTTTCGAAGTTTGGGTGTGGGATGATGGCAGATGGGCGTGGTCACTCGTGTCCATGTTCGACGCCCCTATTTCTATGAGGTATGAATGGAACCTCGTTGGGAGTGATAAAATAATTTTTGTGGACGCGAATCGTGATCTGATGTTTTTTGATTATGCAACTGGCAAGTTGGAGAACATTGCTGGGGCGCCTAAAGCTTATGCGGCGGGCATTTTACCTTTTGTCGAGAGCTACGTTACACTGAACTAATCTGGGAAATAATCAATGAGATGGTTGGAATAGTTATCTGAGCTGCGGACAATTTATTTCTTTCGTTTTAGGGAGTGCTTTGTTTATTCCATCATTGCATGTGAGTTTGGTTTATGCTTCGTTTTGTATTGAGGGATTTCTTTTACTGAAATGGTGTCCAAATTAAAATAATAATAATAATTATTATTATTATTATTATTATTATTATTATTATTATTGTTATTGTTGTTGTTGTTATTGTTTTTGTTATTTTGTCTTCTATATAACAATTCTAACAATGAGGGCATCTATAGCAATCTGTAACTCGTTGGAACGAATCCGTAACAATTTGTAAACTTTGGAATGCATTTTTTGCTCGCCTTTTAATTTGCAATTTGAGAGTAGTTTTTTGGTCAATTACTCCAAATTAACTTTTGCTGTTTGAGAATGACTAAATTTTTGTGATGAACATACTATTTGTTTATTTATATTTTGATTGCATCTGATCTGACTAGAGTAGGGTTGTGCAATGTTCAAACTTGAAAAACCGAAACCGACTGAAATATAAATTTAGTAAGTCGGTTTTTGGTTAGTAATTTTAAAAGTCCAGTTACTTCGTTCGGTTTTGATTCTGCAATTCAAATATTTGAAAGGGTTAATAACTTTTTTCCATCTGAACTATCACGATTTTGGCGCATCACCATATGAACTTTTTTTTTTTTTTACAAACCACCATCTAAACTACACGGGCTTGTCAAATTACCCCATAAACCGGATTTAAAAGTAGTTTTGACTAAAAAAAGTTGTTTTTAAAGGTATTTTCAGTAATTTCATAAATTTTTCTAAAAAAAAAAAGAAAATGATAGAATTAAAGAATTTTGTTTCAAAAAAAATAAAAAAACAAAAATAAAAAAGAAAAAGGGGCTGCTGGGAAACAAACGGGCCAACGAGGGCTGTTGCTATTTGTTCGGAGTCCGTCGGCTGCTAGCTACAGGACGGGGTTGCTGTTGCTCGGAAAGAAGCCGATGGGGAGATGGCTGCTCAAATTCGACGGCGAAATTCATTGGAATGGCCGTCTCAGTCGATGAAAAGGAGCCGACGGGGATTTCTTTAAAACGGGGCTGCTCGACATTATCGTCGGGGAGAAATTGAAAAGAAACCGGCCACTGTGAGGGTCGGGTTAGACATGGCCGTGGTCGCCGGTGGTCGGACATGAGCTCGAACTCGCCGAGATGTAAACGCCGATGAATTCTGGTCGCCGCGCTAGGGCGAAGAGGAAATTTTTTCCTTCAATTTGAATTTTTTTCCGACCAGGTGAGCGCGGCGGTTTCATTGTCCGTGGCGGCGGAGGAGGGGAACCGGCGTTGAGGTGTGGAGTGGAGATTCCTCGGCTGCTGGGGGCAGTTGCGGGATTTGCAGCAGGTGGCGAAGGGGATGGGGTTAGGGCTTTGGACGGAGGAGGTGTGGATGGTTTTGCGGAGGCGGAGCAATCGGAATCCACGCATGGCCGGAGCTTTTGTTGCAACAGACGGGGAGAAATTTGTTGGGGGAGTGTGAATTCAAATTGGGGATTAGGGTTTCGTTCTTACGGAGGGCGATGGCGATGGGGTATGGGGTAGTCCCATTTTTTCCTTCATTTTTTATTTTTCATTTTTTTTGAAAAAATATATGAAATTACGAAAATACCCTAAAAAATCAGCTTTTTCTAATCAAAACTACTTTTATTTCCGGTTTAGGGGGAAATTTGACATGCCCGTGTAGTTTAGATGGTGGTTTGTAAAAAAAAAAGTTCATATGGTGATGCGCCAAAATCGTGATAGTTCAGATGGAAAAAAGTTATTAACCCTATTTGAAATAACCGAACTGACCTAACTATATATATAATCTACAATATATTTAAGAAGTTATTATTACGGATTTGAGCACCTTAAATGCGCACTTCAAGTGTTCTCTTTTTTAGTATTTTAGAGCTTTTATGTTTATAATATAACTACCATTCGATCATGTGCATATGCGCAATTGAAAATAAAATTTTATATGTTATATGTATGTATATGTAATATTTAAATCATAAGTTAGATGATGAGCATATCACATTTTATAAATTCTATCATTAATAAAAATGAACGAATAAACATAAACTATTAACTATCATATCATATGTCACATCATACTTATGAATTTTTGTTTGAAAGATATGACAAACGAATGAAAGTTGTTAGGTAAGGAAAGTTATTCTTCGCTTCACCTAATTCTCATATCTCCATTGAAGATTGGGGAACAAATCTTTCACGATAGATAGTCCAAAGGCGTACTAGAGAATATTTGTTTAACTAAATGAAAAATGATTTAAATTTTTTATTATTTAATAAAAGGCCGTGCATGCAGCCACTTGGTATAAATAAGGGAATGTTATCTTCATTCTGCATATCCTTAATTCTTTCTTTTACTTTGAGAATTTCATTTCATTTTTTTTCATATAAAATCTATATCTATAGTAATATAAAGAGGTTGTTGGAAAAATATTTTTATAGTAAGTTTGACTAAAAAAATAAATGGTTTGACTTACTATTAGTGGAAATTTAGGAAAACACATGTACCAAAAAAATTGAGATTTTTATTGTAACAAATTTGGAGATTTTTATGGTAACAAATTTAATTGAGATATCCCAAAAAAATTGGAGATTTTTATACCAAAATTTAATTCCTTTTAAATATTAATTCCATAGGAATCTACTTTTATTGGTAACAAATTTGAAGATTGTTATGTCAAAAAATTGAGATTTTTGAGATATTCCAACAATTACGATTTTTTCCCATTCAAATTAATGTTGTAAATCAAACAAAAAATTTTCTAAAAAATAATGGATGTTATACCAAATATTGATAAACTCCAATCCCATAGGAGATTTCTATGGGATTCTTATGGTAACAAATTGGAGATTCTTATGCCAAAAAATTGAGATTTTGAATTGAGATATCCTAACAATTTTGGATTTTTTCCCTTCAAATTCATGTTGTAAATCAAACAAAAAATTATTCCGAGAATAATGGATGCTATACTGAATATTGATAAACTCCTATCCATAGGAGATTTTTATGGAATTCTTATGGTAACAAATTGAAGATTCTTATGGTAACAAATTTAGAGATTCTTATACCAAAATTTAATTCATTTTAAGTATTAATCCCATGGGAATCTATTTTTATTGGTAACAAATTTTAAGATTCTTATGACAAAAAATTGCGATTTTGAATTGAGACATCTCAACAATTACAGATTTTTTTTTTCCATTCAAATTAATGTTATAAATCAAACAAAAAATTATTCCGATATAATGGATGCTATACTAAATTAATATCACTGGGCCCACACGTTAATATGATATTTATTAGATAAATAAATTACGTAAATCTTTCCTAACAAAATGCATTCCAATATTGTTAACCAATTTAATGGGATTTTGTTAACTAATTTGATAGGATTTTGGTAACCACGGGATTTTGTTAGCTTTTCTTGAAAACACGTATTTTCATTATTGATAAAATTTGATAAGATTTTGTTTCCAATTTTTTTTTTCCTCTCTCGAAAATTTGATAAGGTTTGATAATATTTTGTTTCCTTTTTTTTTCTCTCTCTCGAAAATTTGAGTTGTGGATTTGAAAATAAAAATAAAAATAAACATATCATATTGATAAAGTTTTAGTGCGGGCATAAAAATCAATTTTAATTTGATTGAACTTTGTTTCATATAAACCTAAGAGAATCAGACGTTTGAAAAAATAAAATATTAATAGTAAATAATCATATTTGTAAGGTTTGATTTGGAATATTGAGGCATAAAAATCAATTATGATTTGATCACATTTTGTTTTATAAAAGTTATCTTAGAAAATTTTACACGTTTCAAAAAATTAAAGATTATAATTTCGTAAATTAAAGTTTTGGATTTGTCCTAAAATAAAAATATTATTATTTAATCTATCCAAAAAGTCTTACCAAATTTCATTGTAACAAACTCCATTATTTTTTGCTACATAATCTTCTAAATATTCGTTCGTCCCTCACAAGTGAATCACGTTCCACATTTTTTTTAACAAAACCGATAACACATATTTTTAGAAGTCAATCATAATCATAATAAAAACAATCGGATCGGATCATATTAAATACCTTACGTAAATATTTTTTTTATTTTCCAGACATATGACATATACACATGACTTTATAAACATCACCAATGTTGAACAAAAAGTATTCTACATCCAATATATCCCACAAAACAATTCTTTCTACAAACTTTTACATCACCATTGAAAATGGCTTCGGATTTTGGAGTAATCAAAGTTATCAAAAGATCCAATAAGCCACCAATCAAGCTACGCATAATTAGGATGTTCCAACGAGTTGAAGTCGTACGCAATTACCGAAATTTTCTTGAGATTATATCATTCACGATTTTGAGGTAATATATTCTTTTATTATTATTTAAATGCATCATTTTATGCAACATCTTTTATAATTTATTTATTGAATTATTCATTATGAAATGTTGTAGGGAGGACGAATTACTGGCATAATTCGACCTGTCAATATCCAAAAAGTCATCGGTGATATTGAAGAAGGTGACGCTTATATCTTGACAAACTATCAAGTGGAAAGCAATATTGGCATCTATAAATCAACGATAGGAAAAAGGAAGATCATTATCAATGGTCAAACCAAGATTATCAAATATATGGAGGGGTGATTTATCAAATGGAGAGGTGATTTTCCTATGTATCGTTTTGACTTTAGGAACTTTCTAACTTTAATGGATGTTCGTAACATTGATGAAGCCATGTTGATTGGTACGTTATAATTTTTTTGTTTATTTCTTATTTCGATTTTCTTTTAAATTTAAAATCTGTAATAATTTTATATGTTATACATTTCAATATGATGCATTTTCTTATATTTTTGTAGATGTTATTGGATTGATTGTTTTTCATTATGTTTTCTTACGCCATGACCATAAATAAGAGTCAGGAACAATCATTATGCATGTGGCCTTATTTATTAAGAAACCAGTGTTTAGTAATGGTCAATTGTATGTTGTTGTCTTCCGTGTCACAAACAGAAATGAGTTTGAAAGTCCTAATTTGTGGCGACTATGACGTGCAAAAAAATCAAACCATGAACGTTGTATATAAGGAAGTGTTCAATAATATATAGATTTTATTATCATTGTATTTATTAATTTATTTATTATTAATGGCAGGATCTTTCATTTAGTAAGTATTTTGAATTTTAACTGAACATTGCATATAAAAAGGACCGAGATAATACCTCCGTGCATCGCACGGGGACTGTACTAGTATATATAAAGAGGTTGTTGGAAAAATACATTAATAGAAAGTTTGACTAAATAAATATAATGTTTGACTTACTATTAATGGAAAGTTCGAAAAAACACATGTAAATCTTTAGAAACAAAATCTGAATCCTATTTTTTCGGTAACAAATTTGGAGATTCTTATGGCAAAATTTGAATCCCATTTTTTTAGTATCATATTTTATTTTTTTACCAAAATTTAAATCATATCTTTTTTTGTAACAAATTTAGAGATTCTTATCCAAAAAATGTGTTAATTATTTATGAAACAATTCTAAATCTATCTATATATAAAAAGGTTGTTGTTAAAATACTTTTTTAGAAACTTTTGACCAAAAAAAAAAAACCTTTGACATTCTAAATATAGAAACCATATTTAAAGCATTTATAATAATATACAAAATTTAAAAAAAGTCATACTTGAATTCAAAAATTAATTGATTAAAGATATTATTGGCATATGTGGATAAGTCACCTTAAAGAGATAATTTAGAAACCACAAATTTAAAAAAAGTCATACTTGAATTCAAATATTAATTGATTAGAGATATTATTGAGATATGTGGATAAGTCACCTTAAAGAGATATGTCTCTATGGAATATATATCAGAATTGGATCCATAATTACCATTACATAATTATGCGAATCTTGAGTTAAAAAACGGTTGTTTGGTATAAATTAATATGCACTACCACTATTATCTGTTCACCTCATTCACAGAGTTCAGAGAAAAAAAAAAGATAAATTTTAGAACACATCGATAATATAATGCCGCCAGTCTGGGATACACTCGATTCCGTGAGTAGGAGAAACAAACTTTTTTTGCACTTGACAACAGTCCTAATAGTTGAAACGCATCACCAACGGGAGAGCTGGAACGCATTCCATATACTGTTTCATGATGAAAAGGTAAATATTTTTATTTGTAATATCAAATTTATATAATTTTAAAAAAAAAAATTTAATTCACAAAAAAGAGACGAATTTCAGAACACATCAATAATATAATGCCGCCAGTCTGGGATACACTCGATTCCGTGAGTAGGAGAAACAAACATTTTTTGCACTTGAGAGCAGTCCTAATAGTGGAAACGCATCACCAACGGGAGAGCTGGAACGCATTTCATATACTGTTTCATGATGAAAAGGTAAATATTTTTATTTGTAATATCAAATTTATATAATTTTAAAAAATATTTTAATTCACATTTATAAATTTATATGGTAGGGTACATTTATTAAAGGTATACGTTCTATACATATGGGAGCATTTCGAGGTGTACTGAACGAAGGCGAGATGTATGCAATTAGCAACTATGTCGTTGAATTTAATCATGGGAAGAAAGATATCATAACCAACATATGGAAACTTGTGCTTCATGGAAGAACTCATGTTATCAAATATGATGGGATTTTCCCTCAAGATAGTGATATTTTCCCTCAACATTAGCAAGGAGTAAGAGATATTTATGATATTTAGAGTTTGATTATTATGAATTTTAATTTCATTCCATGTCGTTGAATTCCGAATTCTATAATAAATTTTAGTGTTATTATATTTGTTATCGTTATAAAATGTCGTTGAATAATGTTTTTTTTTATTAAATGTCGCATGAGATATTTATGATATTTAGAGTTTGACTATTATGAATTTTAATTTCATTCCATGTCGTTGAATTCCGAATTCTATAATAAATTTTAGTGTTATTATATTTGTCATTGTTATAAAATGTCGTTGAATATTTTTCTTTTTTTTTGTATTAAATGTTGCACGAATGTGAAAATTTGAACATTTTATTTTTTACTTCTACTGTATATTAGTTTAAAATTGGTAGAATGCCATGATATAAGATATAAATTAATACAAATTTTAACAAATATTTCAAATATAAGATTATATAAATAAAAATTTACGGAATTAACAATAACTGAATCAAGTACATTTAATGGATTATATTGCATGATTTTTCAATAATTTATCATAATGATTATATTATAAATATTTATTTGATTAAAATATTTATATTAATTTGTGTTATATAATAATAGATGCTGATCTTAATGATAAAAGGTTGAATATGATCTCGCCGTGGTAGTTTTTTATTGACGAAAAATCATAGTCTCAAATCAAAATTAATTGTAGAGATAATACAATTAATGGTGTAGAGATAATATTGGATTGGATAACTCATTAATGAAAATCGCTCATTATTTGTATTAATATCTCAAATAACATTTTAATTACTTATTAATGGTTCAATCCATATTTATTTCTTTTTATGTCAAAATTTTAATAATAATAATTTATATATTAATCTGTTTTTAATCGCATGATATGTATTAGTATAGATATATACGGTGAGTATGATGCTATCACAACGAAAAATCTCCACTTCTTAACTATTTTGCACTTATCTTATCATCATACAAGACAAAGTTGAAAATTGCAATTTGATTTCAAAATTGGTTGAAGTTTTTATTGACCGAAAATCATTCTTTGAATTCCATGTGAAATGAAAATTACGAAAATCACTCTTTGAATCTATATCTATACCTATATATATAAAAAAAAAAGTTGTTGGAAAAATACTTAAATAGAATGTTTGACTTTTTAATTAATTTGTTTGACTTACTAATTTAGGAAAATTTGTTAAAATGCACGTGCAATTTGAGTTAAAAAAAATGAGATTTTAAAAGCAATATTCTAATCATTTTTAACAAAAAAACCGAGAGGATGATGTTAAATTGTGGATGAGGATAATGTCAATTGATTATTTCCGAATTGAAAGGTCACATGTGAAATATATATATCAAGGATATCTAATTTATTAGTTACTTAGGGAGCATGATTGTAGAAGATCAAAATATATCAATGTAAATGTAATATCAAGCCATATAAAACAAGTTTCGTTATAAGTAATTTAAACATTCTTGGTAAGTTTTAAATGATTATATATAATAAACCCTTTTTTTATATATATTAATAGATACTATATATGTACTTATATATCTATATTTATATTTATATCTATATATATTGAAAGAGGTTGATGAAAAAATCATTAAACTTGATAAAAAATTTGAGTCAAAACCTTTGACTTACTTCTTTTGGAAATTCAAACTACTACTATAAAATAACAATAGGGATTTACTTTAAGTTGAAAACAAGTTCCCGCCTAAAATTATAGATTTTACTACAATTGATAACTTTTTTAAATTCTTTGAAAAATTGAGAGTTGATTTGTAATTTGAATTTTAGCGCCGACGTTGGAGGTGGTCAAGTCTATCAATGAGTACATGACATCATTGAATATGTTGGATGGGCGTATGTACTTGAGCTCTGACAGTACATGCAAATCGAATTTAATAATGATTTTTTGTCTAATCTCCATACGCCTGAGTTTTTTAACAGTATCAAGTGTTCCGGAATACCGAACCATGAGTTGTATTTGAAGATTAGAATTCCAGTCATGTTGTTGCGGAACATGGATCATTCTATGGATTTGTGTAATGGGACACGACTGGTTGTGACAAAGCTATCCACTCATGTTCTTGAGTGTAAGATACTCACAGGAGATCATGCTGCTGATAAGGTGTTGATTCCAAGATAACTCCTTCTGATGTTAGAATTCCTTTCAAGTTCCAGCGACGACAGTTTTCCATTATGGTTTCTTACGCCATGACTATAAACAAAAGCCAGAGACAATCCTTATCTCATGTTGGCTTATTTCTTAAGAAACCAATGTTCAATCATGGCCAGTTATATGTTGCTGTCTTACGTGTCACTAACCGAAAATATTTGAAAATCTTAATTTGTGGCGAAGATGACATGCCTAAGAATCAAACCAATAATGTTGTATGTAGGGAAGTGTTCAATAATATATGATCTTTTCAGTTTAATTATATGTTTATATGCCTATTCTTATGATCATGATCAGTGCATTATTACACAATTTCTATACAAAAGTGCTTTCTAAAAAGAGTATAGATAATAATTTCCCCGTGCATCGCACGGGTGATTACTAGTAGTATAGGAAAATTACAAGCAGAAAATCCAAGTAGTTGAGATTTGTACAAATGGGAATAAAAAAAAAACAGAATTCGTTATTTTATTGATTTTGTTATGTACTTCTTTCAGTTGTTGTGAGATATCTTGCTCGACTGTTCATATTGGGTTGTGATGACTCAATACATTTGCGCTTGGTTGAGGAACTTTCACACGATTGGGGTGTTGTTTGACCAGCATATGGCTCGGGTGTTGTTTGGTCAGCTCCAGAACGTTGTCCCTGAGGCTATGGCTCTTTGTTGCCTCCTCTGCCGGGCGACGGCCGAAATCCAGGTTCTTCTCCGTCGGCAGCAACCCTTTTCTGGTGGCACAACTGAATCTTCATACGTCGCGAAATTAGAGAAGCAGTGACGAGTTTTAACTTTTATGCCTCAGAACGACACTTATTTGTAAGGTTGGTGTACTTTGTGTTTTGATTTTAAGTGTAGTTGCCTCTTCCTGTTTTTTTTCTCGCTACACTTTATTTTAATTTTCCAAAGAGATAAATTTGTGAAGTTGCTTTAGAGTTTTTAGAATCATGATGGAGATACGAGCGTTTCAAATTTGAATCAT
>BKCP01010514.1:2203782-2221366 GCA_008636005.1 Striga asiatica
AATTTAGTTCTATCATATTTTGGGGTTGTTTCATTGCATTAAAATAATTGTGTGTGTGTGTGTGTCCAATTTTAGCAGGGACGTGATGTTTATTTATATAGATTTCCCTTCATTCTCAAAAACTTTTAGTAGGCATACTCTTCCTCAAGTTGGTTGTAGGGATCCCTGAAATAACCTTCTTTTAGGCGGTGTTCCGGATAATGGTTCATTCTCTTTGTTGGTCATGTTTATTGGCCAAGTATGGTGATGCAAATGTGTTCAATAATGTAAATAGGTGGTTGATCGATTTTACTCACTTTCAAAGATTATGTGCTTGCAGATCTATCACTGTAAAATGAATTATGATCCGTATTGTGGTATAAGGTGTTAGAGTAGGATACCCGGCGTTCCAATCAGATTGGACGTATTCTACTTGTAAATACAATCTATTGGAATTGTATTAATTAAAAGGCATTACTTTATTTTAAGAGTAAGCATTTATCCTATATTTGCACTTAGGATTTTATCCGTAGATCACATATAGCTATAAGGTATGGTTGCGCATAGAGATGGTGATCATGGAACATACCTTGAAAGCTGTGATCTTAAATATAGTTCCAAGTCGTTGGATGTTTCGAGATGGGATATCGAATAAATCCGGAAAAGACTTGCACATATGATGTATACTTGTTGGACAAGAATGTTGCATTCCATCAACATTAGCGTGGGACGCAAATACATATATGTGGGTGCTTGTTAGAGAACAAGTTCACTGAATATGACCGTATGAAAATTCTTAATGAGAATTTATATGTCGAATAAGAATTTTCATGTTACAATAGTACATGATTAATCCTTAGACTTGAGGCACGATGGTAACTTTGTGCATATTATATTTTACTTTGATTTATCCTTTTGATTGCTAGCACAATCGTATAAAGGGATATTTTGGGTATTATATTAATATGTGGAAGTTTGTCAGTGGCCAATAAAGGATTCGACACTTATGAAGATAAGTGAATTTCCTATGTGTTTCATAGTTAGTAATTCAAAGTCCTTGGCCAAGGCGGAATGAATAGAGATTCATAAACGAATTACTAAACTTACCTCAACTCATCAAGTAGCACTTCAATGAATCGCTTTTCAACACCCTCCGACATCGTGGTTTGCACGTTTTGGTACGACATGATGCGATCAATTATGTCTACAAATTAAAAGGGTAAAAAATTTTCGTCGGGCCTCCGACGCCCAGCACTCGCTCCAAATCAAGAGTGCATAATGGTATGGGCTTGGCCTATACCATTATACCATGTGTTCTAGCCTATATGTGAACTTATTCTCCAATATATTCCTTATTATCCATTATCAATGTACAAATGCAGACTTGGAGCAAAAACTCCAAATACGAAGAACCACCAAACTGTGGCCTAGAAAATACCAAACTAAACAACATAGTCAAAGGCAGTCCGAACCAAATGAACCTTTCACCTACAAACACACGCGAGTTACAAATAAACGAAGGGAACAGACCCTATCTAATAAAATTGGCCCAATTTTGAATCTCAGTTGCTCACATGGAGTCAATATTAATTGGACCAGCCCATACTGACAAAATATTAGATTTATATAATCGGGGGAAGAGGGGTGCGGTCCCACCAGATGAAGCGCACCATAAGAGGGTGAGCCTAGGTGCACCATAGTGAGGTTCCATCCCAAAACCAATGGGTGATAGGAGGAGTAGCTCACTAAGCTTATATACTAGGCTCATTTTTCCTATAGAATCAATGTGGGACAACTCACAAGTGATATTCTAACACGCCTCCTCACTTGTGAGTCCTTCGTAAGCCCAAGCCCACATAGCAGGCCGGGTAGAGAGATAAGCCCAAGCCCAGAGCAGGCCGGGTAGAGAGAGTCATTGCAGGTCCTAAGACGGGCCCGCTCTGATACCATATTAGATTTATATAATCGGGAGAAGAGGGTGCGGTCCCACCAGATGAAGCGCACCATAAGAGGGTGAGCCTAGGTGCACCATAGTGAGGTTCTATCTCAAAACCAATTGGTAATAGGAGGAGTAGCTCACTAGGCTTATATACTAGGCTCATTTTCCCTATAGAATCAATGTGGGACAACCTACAAGTAATATTCTAACAACCGGAGACCACCTTGATGGCCGTCTTTGCCATACCGTCGCCGGAGAATAAGCCTGGATGTCAAAACCTCGCCGGCTATGGGAAGCAATCGGAAATGGCCGGGAGCTGTTCGGAACTGGCAGGAAACCACCTCTACGGCCTCTTTTCCGACCACCTGACGCCGTAATACCACCGTTATCCGCCTTAGACGCCCTCGGAGAAGTCTAGCAACCGAGAGGAGAAGTTGTACCACCAGAGCCGGTCCTGAAAAATTGTAGGCCTTGGGCCAAATCAATAGATAGTGCTCGTATTGTTTTTATTAGAAAACAAGGTTTTAAATTCTTTTTCACATTATTTATATATTTAATTTTATTGTAATCTCGAATAATCAACTCTTTTGTTGCAAAAATACTAATATTATTTCTAATATATATATATATATATATATAATAACCAAATAAACAACAAATTGAAACTCACATTTAAATTGGATAACTTGATGCCCTATAATGACTATCACATATATGATTGAATTATATGCACACAAGTAAAATTTTGCATATTCAAGTAAGAAGTTAAAAAAAAAAAAGATTATCGATCGAATGACAAAATGAGAGAACAAAATATATATAAAAAATATTTAAGTTAATTATCAATTATTATAAATTAATTTCATCATTAGAAATTCACATAAAACAAAAAAAAACTATATTTAGTTATGTGAAAATTAAGGAAAAAAATTAACTCATTTTAATAATTAATTATACTAAAAAAAAGAATTTCTTTAAAATTTTCTAATAATGGTGCCCTCAAAATTTTTGGGCCCTGGGTGGCCGCCTCACTGGCCCTGCCCCAGGGTCGGCTTTGTGTACCACCTCCCTGTATGGTGACAAGAAGTGACCGGAATATGGACGGAAATCGCCGGCGCACCAACTGGACGTATTAAGACCACGGGAGTCGACTGGGACGCCGGAAAACCGACCAAGAGCATATAGACGGGCTAAAAGTGAAGATTTTGAGCTGTTTTGGACGCCCAGACTCACACGGGTCGTGTGACGTAAAACACGGCTCGTGTCGATTCAAAGGGTCGCTAATTGAGCTCTCGGCATTGTCACACGACTCGTGTGACCAATGACACGAGTCGTGTGGCCCTGGACGCAACAGAATCGACTTTTACGCGTTTTTCCTATTTTGACGAGTTTTTCGGTCTATTTCGACTAGGACTCGACCCCAACTATTTAAGAGACACTTGGACACGTTTTTGGAGGAGTTTTGGACATATTTTCAGATCTTTGGAGAACTTTGGAGGCTAGAAACACGAGCAAGACGAGAGAGAAAGCCGGGAAGAAAGGATCGACGGAGCCGAATAAGCTTTTTCTTTCTTTTTCTTTTTCTCTTTCGAACTGATCAATACTTTATATCTATTTTTCTTATTTTGAAAGCATGTTTCTAGTCTAGATTTATTTTAGATTCTAAGATTTGTTAGTACTCGGATTGATTTATGATATAGTTTTTATTGCTTTCATTCCGGTTTATCTTTCGTTTATGAATTTCTTGTGCTTATTATTATTGTGTGAGTAGATGTCCACTATGAATGCATCTTTGTAATTGACTTGAGGCCGAGAAGAGATAATTGATTGCTAGAATTGAGAGATTTATAACGTAAGAGAATAAACAGACCGAGAGGTTGATAGGACTTTGCGAGAGAACGAAAATCTTAGGAACTTATAGGAGTTAGTTGTGCATCTTGAAACCGAGAGGAGATAGATAACAATTAAAATCTACGATTTAACTTGTTCGAGAGAAAGGTTTGAAATCAATTTAGCGATTATCTCTACGATTGGTAAAATTAAATAAGGTTTGTTCGAATATAAACGTTTTATGAATTAATTCCGAGGAACGTTTAGCCTAGAATCTATCGCTTGTATCTTGTTTTATTTTTTATTTCGTAGATAAATTAGTTCTTAGTTTAATTTTTAGTTTATAATCATCATCAAATTCGCTAGTCTAAATAATATTTAATCGTCATTATTTTAGTACTTAATTAATTTAACTACAATCTCTGTAGAATACGACCTTGCTCGCTACTACCTATAGCTACTCCGTACACTTGCGGATAGCAAAAATAATTAGCAAACAGTTTGCAAATTGTCAAAGGCGCCGTATGGATTAAAATGGGCTTCAAGGGCTTGGTTTCATAAGGTGCAAAATGAGCTGATTAAGCTTGGTTTTCTGACATCTAAAGCACACAATTCCCTATTTTACAAGAGAAAAAATCAGGGCACTATCTTTCTTTTTATTTGTGTTGATGACATTCTAATTACAGGGAATAATCAAGGGTTGATCTCATCTGTGATCAAACAACTTCAAGAATGCTTCTCCTTGAACGACCTTGGAACTTTGCACCAATTTTGTAGTATAGAGGTGACAGAAACAAGTGATGGCTTGTTTCTCAATCAAGGCAACTACAATATTAGACAACTTATAGATAGAGCATGAATGAAAAAGAGTAAAGAATTACCAACTCCTATGGTACCTTGAACCAAACTTTCAAAAACAGAAGGTGACTCTTTGGAAGATGCTGCTAAGTTTTACAGGAGTTTAGTGGGTGTCTTACAACATTTACAGTATGAAACAATCACTACATCGATCAGAGCTAGCATTCAGTGTAAATAGGGCGTCATAATTCATGGCAAATTCTCTTCACACTCACTTAAAGGCAGTGAAAATAATCCTCAAATATCTTGCAGGGACATCCAATCATGGGTTACACATTGAAAGATAAAAAAGACTTACATTGAGTGCCTTATCAAATGCAGATTGGCAGTGATGTTGAAGATAGAAGATTTGTGATAGGTTTCTGTGTGTACTTAAGAGACAATCTTATTTCATGGGCCTCAAAGAAGCAATGATGTGTATCAAGATCAAGCACCGAGGTTGAATATAGAAGTTTAGCTCAATGCACCAATAGGATAGAAAATAAATAGATTAAAACTAAAACATGCTAACCATTTACAAACAAAATCAAATGAATCCACAAATTGGACATTAGAACAGCAGGCTTAAATTGTCCAATATTCATATCTACTCGGCAATGGTACCTAGGACAGGTTCCCATGAACACTCGGGCGGAGGAGCAAATCCCGAACGATCAATCAACCGGGAAAGGAGAAGTCGTTCCACAGGCACGCCTTCCACTCGAGCAATTGCCACCATCTCCAAAAGCTCCCACTTTGTGATCTTCACCTTAACTAGCTCACGATTACTACTCGAAAAAGCTTGACTAATATTGCCTTCTCCATTAACATCATCATCAAGAGCCACATTTAAACTCTGTTTCGGATCATATAATTGGTCGACCGTGGCCCACACTTGGCTCGATTCACGCCTGCACAAGCAGTTGCCCATTATATTAAACTCTGTTTGCAGTGCAGGAAGCTATATATGTTTATCTATATATACTTAATTTTCAGGGGATATTGGAGGGTGATCTATGTGTATGTGTGTTATTATATAGATGGCATGGATTTCACGGGCCATTTATTTGAATTAATAAGTGGATTAGTTGACCAGTTATTTATTTTGATATATATAGATTATTCATTACTGTATTTTTCTTTATTATTATTATTGATATGCTGTTTTCAGCGTACACATGATTATAATTGGATCCTCTAAAGTGAATTAGAGAGAGAATTATAATGCAAGTGAAAATATAAATGATAGATTTAAAACATTTTCTCTTACTTACGTTAATGTTATAATCTTTATACATATGACAAGTTTAGGGTCAAAAGAAAATATATCTGTATATCTATATATAAAAAATTGGAACTTTTTAATTATAGCCTTAAAAACCATCTAGCATTGTTGTATTTGGATGACCAATCTGATAGGCTTATGACAATTTTATTGTATGACTAATTAATAATTTTCTTCAATAATCAACTATTAAAAGTTGGATAAGATCATTTTATCCATTTCAATCAGTCTCCAAAAATATTCTTCTCAGTTGACCATTTGAATTAGTCGAAATGGGTTCCTATACTAAAATAATTTATTTTTATAGTTAAAAATATTGCCAACTTCATACACCCACAAACCCAGGACCCCGGTCTTGGGTTTGGGCTTAGAATATGATTAATTTTTCAATAAAGACATTTTTTTTTTTTATACATTAATAAAGACATCTTATATAAGCGTATGCCCCTTTTCCAATTAATTAAAATTTTCACATAACTATTTTGTTAAAAAAAAAATGCCACGAGAAATTCTCCAAAACAACGAATTAAATTTGGATGATTTGAGGTAAATTGAATATTTCCATTATATACTCTGTGATTTGCACTTTCACGCGTGCATGGCGGCTAGTCGTCATTCAATGTTGTCCAAGTTGACAGATAATGAGAAACCATACATAAACTTAATTCGTGTGTTTCTCTCTCCAATTATACAAGAACAATTACACATCTTGCATGCAGAATTGTAGATAGTCCATTATTCACTTCAGTTTCCAACATTTGAAATGGTCAGTTCAAATGGCCTTTTCAAATATCATAGATTTGAACGGATTTTTAATTTTAATAAATAAAATCACAACCTTTTCAATTATTGTAATCTAAGACATCGGGCCAATTTTATACACGTTGACATGAATTTAACAGTTGATTTTTTTTTTCTTCTTTTAAGGGAACTCATTATCAATTAATTCAGCAATCCCACGAAATTGCATATCTGGCATTGTTTGCTATTTCAAAATTTTTTATTTTAATATGTTACATGTTGATACACATTCAATTTATTTAAATCTTATAGTACAAAGAAAAAACACCAAATATTATAGATGAAGAATGAAAAACTACTTACAAAAATATAATGTACATAAAAATGATTAATAGACAAAGTAATATAATTATTAATAATTATTATTGAGTGTAGGTATAAACTGAATATGCTTACACAATATATTTATGTAGTCAAGTAAAGAATATAATTTTGATTAAATGCCAATAATGTGTATATACATACATAGTAAATTGGGGGGGGGGGGGGGGGGGGGGGGGGATCCCCCCCTACAGTACAAGTGGATCAAATGTTTGTGCTACTAAGGAAGAGCTAGTTTTTATTTAGTTGTTTTTAGGTGTGTTTGATAGTTTTGTTTGTTTGTTAGGAATTGTGTTTTTTGTTTAGGCTGTTGGCTTATGTGAGTCCGACTGAGAGCGGGCATCATTCATTTGAGAACGTTTCTATTCTCCTTTTGGGAGTGTTCGCTAATTATTTTCGCTATCCGCAAGTGTACGGAGTAACTATAGGTAGTGGCGAGCAAGGTCGTATTCCACAGAGATTGTAGTTAAATTAATTAAGTACTAAAATAACGACGATTAAATATTATCTAGACTAGTGAATTGCATGATGATTATAAACTAAGAATTAAACTAAAAACTAATTTATCTAAACAAATAAAAATAAATAAGATACAAAAGGTAGATTCTAGGTTATGCTTTCCTCGGAATTAATTCATGAAACGTTTATATTCAGACAAACCTTATTTAATTTTACCAATGGTAGAGATAATCGCTAAATTGATTTCAAACCTTTCTCTCGAACAAGTTAAATCGTAGATATTAATTATTATCTATCTCCTCTCGGTCTCAAGATGAACAACTAACTCCCATAAGTTCCTAGGATTTTCATTCTCTCGCAAGATCCTATCAACCTCTAGGTCTGTTTATTCTCTTACGTTATAAATCTCCCAATTCTAGCAATTAATTATCTCCTCTCGGTCTCAAATCAATTACAAATATGCATTCATAGTGGCCATCTACTCACACAATAATAATAAGCACAAGAAATTTATAAATGAAAGATAAACCGGAATGAAATAAATAAAAACTACATCATAAATCAATCCGAGTACTAACAAATCCTAGAATCTAAGATAAATCTAGCCTAGAAACATGTTTTCAAAATAAGAAAAATAGATATAAAAGATTGAGTTCGAAAGAGGAAAAGAAAAAAGAAAGAAAAAGCTTATTCGGCTCCGTCGATCCTTTCTTCCCGGCTTTCTCCCTCGTCTTGCTCATGTTTCTAGCCTCCAAGAGTCTCCAAAGATGTGAAAATTATGTCCCAGACCCCTCAAAAACGTGTCCAAGGGTTGTATATATAGTCGGGGTCGAGTCCTAGTCGAAATAGGTCGAAAATACCGAAAAAAATAGGAAAAACGCGTAAATCCGGATTTTGTCGCGCCCAGGGTCACACGACTCGTGTCATAAGCCACACGAGTCGTGTGATAAAGTGTGACACGAGCCGTGTCTCGGGTTCACACGACCCGTGTGTACCTGGGAGTCCAAAACTCTATTTTCGGCGCGCCTTTTATCTCCTGGACGATATTCCGGCGTCCACCAGTGAAAATCACGTCGAAAGAGGTCGGCTAAGTTGTCTCCGGTGCTCAGAAAATTCCAGGTGCTGTGCATGACGGATTCCGGCAGCTTCAGGTCGCGCAGCTTTTCCGGCGTGCATTTGACGTCCAGGGTTCTTCTCCGTCGATAAGGATGGTTGCTTAAGTCTTAAAAGTGGTCTCCGGTGGTCGGACATGGCGGATTCCGTGGCTGGTCGCGAGCTGTGATGGCGCCATGGTGATTGCTGCGTGAAATACATGAGGAAGAAGATGATCTCACTCCTTGCAAATGACTTGTGTGCCCTTACTAACTTTTACCAATTGGGCTTATTTCCATGTGGGCTGAGATCATATCTAATGAGCTAGAGACATTATTTGGGCCTATCACCAACTTCTCTCCAAGGGTTGTGCTTTTGGGCCCGGCCATTTCATGGTTCCACTTCGTTTCTTTGGCCGATTTTTGGGTTTTCGACTCCAATTTTTATTCCACTCCTATTTCCTGTCAAAACTCAAATAAAACACCTCATCATAGCTTAATAAAATTAATTAAATAATAACTAATTAAATACCAAACTACGACTAAACGGACACGAAAATCACTATAAAATGCACGTAAATATAACGCATGTCAGGGAGCTTGGTAGTTTTTATTACTGTTTGTTGTATCTGTCGTGTCGTGAGTCTTGTTTTAGTAACTAGCGTTGCTAGTGTCGATTTTAGGTAATCTTCTGACTTTTTCTCCCAGTTTATTCAACTTTTGGTTGCATTATTCAACTACGAGTTGTACCATTTGCACATTTGTGTGTTTTAATATATAAATTTTCTATTGTTCCAAAAAAAAAAAAAAATCCTCGACTATTTGATTTGCATCACTGACAATAGTTATAAAGCCGAGCTACAACCAATTAAATAATTTTAACTCGTACATATTTTCTTCAAGTAATCTCACATAACGTGGTACAAATTCAACATCTAACCTTTATTGGGTCAAATGCATTGAAATTTGGTCTGCTTGATTGGTAATCTTACAACAAATCATGGTTTATGGTCACAAAGAGACGACCACTTTTCATCAAAAAACAACATTAATCTTCTCTTTCATTGAGGAAAATGCTTACTCGTTTAAATATTTTTTATAGCATGGAATCTAGGCATGTGATTCAAACTCTTGAAATTGAGAAAAAAGCTTTTCCATAAGGCATAATTCAATACATGATTTTATTACTAAGTAGAAGTTAATAGTGTGACGAAAACAAAAAAGATAATTCAAACTCATTTCTCCTTACATTTTGACTTGAATTTTTCTTTTTTTTCGTCAAAACGATTATAGATATTATTAATAGAAACAAAAACAATATTACACACAATTGACTAAACTAAAAGGCAATGAAATACTACTTGTTCACTCGAACGGAACAACAGGTAGATCGAAAGGAGGTCGAACAGAGATATAGGGCAAAACGTTCTTAGGTCGATGGAAACGTTGCAGGTTCAAAGGAACATCGACAGATCGAGCTTGGCCTCTCGGATGGCCAAGTTGAAACTTGACCTAAGAGCATGACTGGTCGATGGATCGACCTGATGAGCAGGGCATACGAGCATAGCATAGAGAGCATTCTACCAGCTCGAGGCGCATCGGGTCGGTCTCTTGGTTAGACCTTCTAATAAGGGAGACTAATGGATAAGAAGGAATATTATGTTTATCTTTTAAATATTTTGATATAAATATTTTTAATTCAATACCCGTGTAGTGCACGGGTGTTGTAATAGTTAAGGACAATATTTGAAACACTTTCTTTATTTAGTAACCAATATTTATTTGGCGGAAAATCTTACTATATAAAGTAAATTGTTGGTAGTGTTTCTGCCAAGTATGGAATAAATCCCGACCTCAGGTCGTGTCTCTCGAAGAAGGTTGTTCGAAATTGGATTCAGGCAATGATTAATTCACAAAAACGGAAATTAAAGGTCCTAAATACTTTACTCACAATTTGGTGGATGATTTAAGCTAAGTGAACGAAACTGAAAGCTTGAATAAATGCAAGAAGCAAACTTTAACAAGCAAGGCACAAACTTTGATGCACGCAAGTCCTCATATTATAATAAAAAATAAAATACAGATAAAAAGAACTAAGAACTCTAACACCCTAGGTGGAAAGAAGACAATCATAGGTCCGAAAACATGTAATCAAGCAATTGTCACTCTCGAATGAACTAATCAAGCTCTCAACCAATTCTCGCTTACTCAAATCAACAACGAAATCGCATATTTCCTAGTCTACGAGAATGATAGCATATTCTATTCATGAAATCCTCAATACTAAAAATCTGCCTGGGCGATAGACACTGCCCAACCGCCTCTGATTTGCATAAATTGGCTGAAAAAATCAGTCAGGTGGCTAAGCGGCACCGAGATGGGCCTAGGTGGACTTAGGCGGGCTTGGTGGCCAGACGGCTTGGCGGGCCCTTAAAGAGAGAAAGAGAGAGATGGATAGAGAGAGAGAGAAAGAGAGAGACCAAAAAGAAAATTATGCAAATGAGGAATTGATCCCCAAAACACATGAAATTGAGCCTATTTATAGTTCCAGCCAAAACACAAACATTTACTAAACAACACTTGCAAGGTACTAAAAATTTTCGTTGGTTCACCAGTAAAGGGCCTGGACACTCGTGCGCTGGCGTCCTCGGCGATCGGAGATGGGTGTCTGCGACGGCGGTAATGGGTGAAGATATTCTCAACAACACTCGCCATTGAAAGTTCCATGCACCAAGTCCATCCACCAAACATTCAAGCACACCAATGAAGAAGAAGACTAGCCCTTCACCTACCATCCACCACCTTCCTCATTCACACACAATGGTGTGCTAATTTTTGTGCCTATAAATAGAGTGCTCATTTAATTCATTTGAATCATCCAAGAGTGTGATCAATCAACCTTGAGAGTGTTGAAACACAACCAAGAAGAGTTGTGGGAGAGTTTGAGAGTTTTTGTTTAGAGTTTGTAAATCTCTTGTTTTTATTCTTGTGAGTAATAGAAACTTATTTTTCTCTCAATTATGTTTATGATCTTGGGACGATACCACAACAAGTGGTATCAGAGCTTGGTCTGAAGCTTTCGAGCTTAATTTTGAATTTTTCCGAGCCTCTGTAGAAATTTCGAGTTTCTGAGTTGTGCTCGAAATTCGATTCCAAGAACACCGTTAGATTCGTCTCGTCGAGACGGTCGCAACGGTATCTTACGGGCGAAAAACGGACACCGGAGCTGAGAGTTATATCCTTCTGAAGTTTTGAGAAAAAAAAAAAAAAAAAAAAAAAAAAAAAAAAAAAAAAAAAAAAAAAAAAAAAAAAAAAAAAAAAAAAAAAAAAAAAAAAAAAAAAAAAAAAAAAAAAAAAAAAAAAAAAAAAAAAAAAAAAAAAAAAAAAAAAAAAAAAAAAAAAAAAAAAAAAAAAAAAAAAAAAAAAAAAAAAAAAAAAAAAAAAAAAAAAAAAAAAAAAAAAAAAAAAAAAAAAAAAAAAAAAAAAAAAAAAAAAAAAAAAAAAAAAAAAAAAAAAAAAAAAAAAAAAAAAAAAAAAAAAAAAAAAAAAAAAAAAAAAAAAAAAAAAAAAAAAAAAAAAAAAAAAAAAAAAAAAAAAAAAAAAAAAAAAAAAAAAAAAAAAAAAAAAAAAAAAAAAAAAAAAAAAAAAAAAAAAAAAAAAAAAAAAAAAAAAAAAAAAAAAAAAAAAAAAAAAAAAAAAAAAAAAAAAAAAAAAAAAAAAAAAAAAAAAAAAAAAAAAAAAAAAAAAAAAAAAAAAAAAAAAAAAAAAAAAAAAAAAAAAAAAAAAAAAAAAAAAAAAAAAAAAAAAAAAAAAAAAAAAAAAAAAAAAAAAAAAAAAAAAAAACTCCCCCCCCATTTTCGACTGTTCCGGACGCAACGGTGCTGTCTATTTTTCCAAATACAGCTCCGATTTGTCCCAAACAGATCATTGAAAGTGCAAAATGGCCATAGAAGAGTCAACTTCATCTTCTGGAGCTATGATTATGCTCACGGCTACCAACTATACGCTGTGGAAACCTCGGATGGAGGATTTCCTCAGCTGTAAAGAGCTCTTTGACCCAATAGAGCTGGAGGGAATTAACCCTGATCCGTCCAAGGCGTTAGAATGGAAGAAAATCAATAGAAAAACTATTGGTCAAATCCGACAATGGATAGACCATAGTGTCTTCCATCATGTTGCACAAGAAACCGACGCATATGTCCTTTGGAGGAAGCTGGAGGACATGTACCAGGCCAAGACCGCTCGAAATAAGGCCTTATTGATGAGGCGCTTAGTCAATATGAAGTTGAAAAGTGGAACTTCTATTGCCGAGCATACCAGTGAGTTCCAGAGCCTGGTAAATCAGCTATCTTGTGTGGAGATGCCGCTTGGAGATGAAATGCAATCTCTGCTACTTCTTAGTTCCCTTCCTGATAGCTGGGAAACACTCGTTGTTACTCTCAGCAATTCAGCCTCAAACGGCAAACTTTCCATGTCCGTTGTGAAGGATGCCTTATTCAATGAAGAGGCAAGAAGGAAAGACATGGGCACAGATCAGACCCATGCCCTTGTAATGGAGAATCGAGGAAGACCACAAGGCAAGCAACAAAGAAGCGGTAGAGGGAAGAGCAGGGGTAGAAGCAAGGGGAGGCGATCAGATGATCGGAGATCACATGTGTGCTATCATTGTGGTCTAGAAGGTCATATGAAGAAGAATTGTTATAAATGGCTCGAGGAGCAGGGTAAGAGCAATTCTCAACCGAAGAATAGTTCTCAGCAGAAGAGCAAGGGTGGTGAAACTCTTATCACTGTCTCAGGGGAGGTAGCATATTGCTCTACCCATGGTGAGACATGCCTTCATGTTTCACGAGAAGACATGGAATGGGTGGTAGATACTGCAGCATCCTATCACGTTACTCCCAACAAGAATTACTTCACAACATACCAAGCTGGAGACTTTGGATCGGTGAAGATGGGAAATTCCAGTTCCTCTGTTATTGCCGGAATTGGTGATATCCAGGCAACGACAGGAACCGGGAGTACAATCCTATTGAAGGATGTTAGACATGTGCCAGATCTTAGACTGAACCTTTTGTCAGTGGTGGCTCTTGACAAAGAAGGATATGACAATCACTTTGGTGCAGGCACATGGAAGTTGTCAAAGGGTGTTCTGAAAATTGCCCGAGGACATGTTTGTGGGACGCTGTACAAAACACATTTGAAGATCAGTACAGAAAGTCTCAATGTTGCAGAGGAGGCTTCCCAGGATCTATGGCACCAGAGACTTGGCCATATGAGTGAGAAAGGGTTGACTACCCTGATGAAGAAAGATCTTATCAAGGTTGATAAGAGTGTTGCATTGGGTTCTTGTAGTCATTGCCTGTTCGGCAAGCAGCATAGAGTCTCATTCAATGCAAATTCAACAAAGAGATCAGAGTTGTTAAGCTTGGTACACTCTGATGTTTGCGGTCCCATGGAGGTTGAATCACTGGGTGGAAGCAGATACTTTCTGACTTTCATTGATGATGCTTCTCGAAAGGTGTGGGTATATTTCCTGAATACGAAGGACCAGGTGTTCGAGTACTTCAAGTCATTTCACGTCATGGTGGAACGTGAAACAGGAAAGAAGCTGAAATGTCTCCGATCTGATAATGGAGGCGAGTATACTTCAAAGGAGTTCAATGCATATTGTCTTACATATGGCATTCGACATGAGAAGTCAGTACCACGTACCCCTCAGCACAACGGCGTTGCTGAAAGAATGAATCGGACTATCATGGAGCGTGTCCGAAGCATGATGAATATGGCTAAATTACCAAAGCCATTTTGGGGAGAAGCTGTCAAGACCGCATGTTATCTAATCAACCGATCACCTTCAGTTCCATTAAATTTTGAAGTTCCAGAGAGAATATGGACTGGTAAGGATCCGACATACTCACATCTCAGAGTATTTGGTTGTGTAGCATATGCACATGTATCCAAAGAGCTCAGAAAGAAGCTCGATGCGAGGTCCATCCCATGCATTTTCATTGGTTATGGAGATGAAGAGTTTGGATACAGATTTTGGGATCCAAAGGAGAAAAAGGTGATCAGAAGTAGGGACGTTGTGTTCCAAGAGAATTTGACAATAGAAGACATAGAAAAGCCCAAGATGTCTCAGAAGTCAAATGTCGGTGCTCAAGTTTCAGATGAAGCACCAGAATTGTTCTGGAGAAACAATGAAGATGATGTACCAGAAGGAGACGAGGAGACAGAAGAGAGTGCAGAGCAAGGGGAGCAACAACCCATCTTGACAGAGCAAGGGGAGCAACAATCCATCTTGCCAGAGCAAGGGGAGCCACAACCCATTTTGCCAGACACCAACGTTGGAAGTTCTTCTCAGATGGTTCTACCCACTCGTAGATCTGAACGAGGTCATATACCATCAAAAAGGTACTCATCATCTGAATACCTTCTATTGACAGAAGATGGAGAACCAGAGAGTTTTCAAGAAGCCATATCTCATAAGGATAAAGAAAAATGGATGATTGCGATGCAGGAAGAATTAGATTCTCTGCAGAAAAATCAAACTTATGAGATTGTTAAACTTCCAGAAGGGAAAAAGGCTTTGAAAAACAAATGGGTGTTCAAGCTGAAGAAAGATTCAAATGGACAAGTGGTGAAACACAAAGCTCGATTGGTTGTCAAAGGCTTTCAGCAGAAGAAAGGGATTGATTTTGACGAGATCTTTGCACCAGTTGTCAAGATGACCTCAATTCGAGTCATACTTGGCTTGGCAGCAAGTATGAACCTGGAGCTTGAACAGATGGATGTGAAGACAGCTTTTCTTCACGGAGATTTGAAAGAAGAAATCTATATGCAACAACCAGAAGGTTTTGAGGTTTCAAGTGAGAACCTCGTGTGCAAGCTATCTAAAAGCTTGTATGGTCTGAAGCAAGCACCAAGGCAGTGGAATAAGAAGTTTGACTCATGCATGCTGAGTCAAGGTTACAAGAAGACTGTTGCAGATGAGTGTGTTTACATCAAGAGATACTCAAACGGGGCTTTCATAGTTCTTCTACTGTACGTCGACGACATGTTGATCGTTGGGAATGATGCAGAGAAGATAAGTCAGCTGAAGAAAGAACTTTCTAAGTCTTTTGATATGAAAGATTTAGGAAAGGCTCAACAGATTCTTGGGATGCAGATTACTCGAGACCGAGAGAACGGCAAGTTATGGCTATCTCAAGAGAAGTACATTGAACGAGTACTTGAAAGATTCAATATGAGTGATGCCAAACCAGTGGGTATTCCACTTGCGAATCATTTCAAGTTAAGCAAAAGATCATGTCCCACATCCGAGGAAGAGGTGGGGGAGATGTCTGCAGTGCCATACTCTTCAGCAGTTGGAAGTTTGATGTATGCAATGGTATGTACCAGGCCAGATATTGCTCATGCAGTGGGTGTAGTGAGTCGTTTTCTTTCTAACCCCGGGAAGGAGCATTGGGAGGCAGTCAAATGGATTTTCAGATACTTGAAGGGTACTTCTAAGTTATGTCTTTGTTACGGGGGAGCTGATCCAATCTTGGAAGGATATACTGATGCTGATATGGCCGGAGATATTGATTGTCGAAAGTCTACTTCGGGTTATGTCTACACTTTTGCAGGGGGAGCCATTTCTTGGCAATCAAGATTGCAGAAGTGTGTTGCTTTATCCACAACAGAAGCTGAATATATTGCTGCCGCTGAAGCTGGTAAAGAAATGTTGTGGTTAAAGCGCTATCTTCATGAACTTGGGATCAAGCAAAAAGAGTACAAGGTATATTGTGATAGTCAAAGTGCTATTGACTTAAGCAAGAACTCTATGTACCATGCCCGCACAAAGCATATTGATGTTCGGTATCACTGGATACGCGAGAAGATTGATCAACAGCTGTTGAAACTAGTGAAGGTCAATACGAAGGAGAATCCATCAGATATGTTGACAAAAGTGGTTACACTGGACAAGCTTAAACTATGCAGAGACATAGTAGGAATGTTTGTTCAGAACTTGCATGGAAAGGGGAGAATTGAAAGTTCCATGCACCAAGTCCATCCACCAAACATTCAAGCACACCAATGAAGAAGAAGACTAGCCCTTCACCTACCATCCACCACCTTCCTCATTCACACACAATGGTGTGCTAATTTTTGTGCCTATAAATAGAGTGCTCATTTAATTCATTTGAATCATCCAAGAGTGTGATCAATCAACCTTGAGAGTGTTGAAACACAACCAAGAAGAGTTGTGGGAGAGTTTGAGAGTTTTTGTTTAGAGTTTGTAAATCTCTTGTTTTTATTCTTGTGAGTAATAGAAACTTATTTTTCTCTCAATTATGTTTATGATCTTGGGACGATACCACAACAGCCATTACAAGTTTTACATATGGTTTGCCGAGGAAAATTACATGGTGTACGAGAAAAAATGCCTGGGTCTCGAGATATGCGAGGGAGATGCACACGGGCTGCGGGGCACGCTGCAAGGTGTGCGCACGGACGATGGGCGACGTGTAGTGAGAGCAGGACGATTGGTGAATATTCCCTCGAAGACGCTGCGTTTTTCGCGAGTTTTAATATGGTTTCTTGGGAATATTGCGTGGTGTACTGGGAAACTCGCCCAAATCTCAAGTTATGCGAGGGATCCGCTGGCACTGGCAGGCGTGGTGCGCTGGCTGACTGCGGCTGCGGGCAGGCTTTCTGCTTGGCTACCCGCGGGATGTCTTCTAGCGACTGAGTGTTTGCATGCCGAGTGATGTCAAGGGACGTAGCCAGGGACAAATTTACTATTGGCATGGGCTGGGCTTCAGCCCAAACCTGTTAACGTTTATTTAACAATTATTAGGCTTGAATTATTTGCATTGTATCCCTAGCCCACCCAATAAACCAATTCACTAGCTCACAAAAATAAGTAAATAACTCATCAATAAACCAATTCACTAGCCCACAAAAATAAGTATATAACTCATTATAAGTCCAAACACCACTCTCTATTTTTTAGTAAAATATTAATGGTTGGCCCAAGACTAACCCACAAACAATATACAA
>BKCP01010514.1:2238940-2252572 GCA_008636005.1 Striga asiatica
AGTGAAAAAGCAAGAAAAAATAAAAACACTTATGATTATCAACTGCAGGGCCCGTGCACACATTATATGTGTGTGCATAAGAAAGTGACTATTCTTTACTTGGTTGATTGTAATAATTTGGCCTTTTGTGGGATATTTTAATTTCGTGCTGTTCCATCTTAGTATACATAATTTATGAGCTTGCGAAGTTACTTTTGTGGTACAATGAGTTTTGATTAGGTTTGTATTGACTTGTGTCATGCCCCAAAAAAGAAGGTCAAAAGGAGTAATTGACTTCCATTGCGATAATTTTATTCATGGTTAATTTAATTAATTGCATTGAAAAATGTCAAAGGGGAGATTAAATTGTACTTAATTCTAATTTTTGGATGATGGAAAAAAAAACTATCCGACCCTGTATTATGGTTGCAAGTTGAAACTTGGGTCTGAATTCCGGTTCAAGTATGCTATTGTGCCGTATAAAAGTAAACCACTCGATATTTTTATTGTTGTTAATAAAATGATCATTGCATATATTTAAAACTCGAATTTGAATCAAGTTGCACGCGAAGACACAAAATTTTAAAAGATGCTTAGTAACTATTTTCTTAAATAAGTTGAAGTCATCAACACATTTTTTTTTTATTTTTTATTTTCCTTCAAAACATATCATATATGCCAAACAAGTTGTAAGCAAGCAACAATTAGAGATGAATAATAATATTATCCTTAAAATTATAGTAATGTGTATGTCATATTTGTCTGTGATAATAATTGGAGAATATACGTGTCTAATAAAGTCATCTAAATTAGTTATTAAAATTCAACAAACACAAATAAGTTAACAACCCACACTTCTAGCTCGTACGTCGAGTGGACCCAAATATTGCTTGTGCACAGTGATCCTAGGTAACTGTGAAATCTTTCTCCTACAGTTAATAAATAATAAAGGTATATGACCTTTATTGATTTTCTTATGTTTTGCTGAAAATATTAAGAGAATTGAGGAGATAAATAATAGTAATAACAATGAATACACTTGAATTGTTTATTTGACTCATACGGGAGGTTCTTTGAGGACAAAATGTGTAGACTTAATTATCTTGTCAATTAATGTGTTTTTTTTATATATATTGGACTCACTATCACAAAGTTCATTAATGCTAGCCCACAAATTGATTAATCCACCTTATTTTCATTAATATAACTATAGTTTTAATCCGTCGTAATTAAATTACATCATTTAAAAAGCAATATTGGTAGCTATGTATTGAACTTGGTGGATAGCACCAATAGAGAGAACAAAGATTAGTCATGCATTTTGTTGTTACTACTAAGAAGTTCACAACAAAAGTGAATTAATAACCATTACATATCAACTTTATTTATTGAAATAAAAAGGTGAAATAATGAAATATAAATCTCAAATGAAAAGAAAAAGGAAAAAAAAAAAAGAAAAGAAAAAATGATTCAAGTGAATTATGGTGGGGACACGGAGAGAAAGTGGGCAGATGGAGTTAAAATATAATGAGATTGAGAACTGTAGGAAAACAAGCATATTGAGAGGTGGATACCTTCTTGCTTACCTTTTTCAAGAAAAAGATGTGTGAGTACACCCATCCATTTATTGCCCACAAACCCAATGTTTTTATTTTCATTTCTCCTCCCATTTTATGCATTATTTGCAAATTGGGGTCCAGAGTTCCTAAAACTCATCTTTCTTTGCTTTTGAGTTTAAAATGTATGGAGCTAATAAAGGACAATTAAGAGATTGTTTCAGAAAACAAAATGCACAAAAATAGGTTAATTAAGCGGTAATGATTTATATATGGGGGACATTATTCCTCCAGTTTTTTTAACTGTTTGATGCGTAGATAAAAGTAATAATCAAAGCGAGGTTCGTAATTGTTAACAAATTAATTAAAGGCAATAAAAAGCGAGTCGAACAAAGTCACGGCCCAAAGTAGGGGTTTCTTATGATGTTGTGCTCTATATGATTACATATCCATAAATTATATGTGCATCATTGCATGATGAATAATTAGTCTCATTTTTATTCTCACGTGGATGGATATTCTATTTAAGAATGGTTATGGTTATCTCCTTGGTAAAATTAATTAAGTGGCTATATTTGCTCCTGGTATAAGGCTTGTTGAATATGTCATAAAGACATCACCTGAAAGCCCACACAATTAAGAAGGGAACACGATCCATTATCAATTAAGCGCCTAATTCCGAGCAAAGCCCAATAAAACATTGGACGTTCGCATCATCGGCCCAAAAGTGATGAGCATATATAGGTTGAATGTGGATCCAAACACTATTATGTTGAATTAGAGTAGTGACGTTTTGTAATCAGTTGATCACCCTATTATCCTTTTGCTCGAGTTTTCTTTAAATGAAGTTGTTCGATATAAGAAAGAAAAAAGAGTATTGACAACCAATGATGTTCAATAGTCTTGTCCAAAAAAAGAGTTTTTGAGATTATTGGAATTTCATTAAGCTTCTGAATTTGTATGTGAACATGATCCGATTAATTCATGTTGTTATGTATGTAGTGGTGTTCTTCATCACTTGAATCATGTTTATCTAGAGTTTTCTGTTTAATTTTATTTGATGAAAAAAATAATTGTGTCATATTTGGTTCCTTATTCTAGCACAACCTCATAAAAAATACCAATAATCGACTTCGATGCGATCAAACCCTTTCATTTATTTTCAACAGTATTCAATACGAGTATATAAATTAAATAAACGATAGAAAATGCATGAATCAAAAGAATTTTCTATTTTAAGTTTAAAAAGACTTTTTTAATCAACATTCTTAGCTTGTTATGTTTCAACAATTTTTACAAATTGACATATTTCATTGTCTAAATATAATGTTTGGTATATTTTTTCCACCAAATTGACATACTTGCATTTAAAATGCCATCTTGAAAAAACATAAGAGAAAAACTATAGATTCATTTGTTATAACCATTTTTCTCCTTAAATGATAACATAGCCTCTGAATCTAGGGATGAGCCTTACTGAACCGCACCGAGAAAAACCGAAAACCGAATTTAGGATTTCTACACCGAACCGTACCATAATAAAAGGAAAAACTGAACCGAAAATTTCAGTTCGATTCAGTGCGATTTTTCGATTAATCGAAATTAAAAAGGATAACAACAAATTAATGTTCAAACAATACAAATTTTTAATTTTAAGTTTTAAATGTAAACATTTATGTGATGTTGTGTCTAAATTTTTACTCACAAAGTCGCAGCCTGTGTATATCGTATATGTAATGTAAGTAAAAGTGTAAAAATAAAGTGATACTTTATAATATTCGGTGCGGTTCGGTTAAAATGCACCATTCGAACAGAAAACTGAACCGCACGCACCGAAATATTTGCGGTTTTTCAAAATTCAAACCACACCGTTAACCGAATTGTTAAAAAATCGCCTCGAACCGCATCGAATAGCTCGGTTCAATTCGTGCTCATCCCTAACTGAATGACTCTTGAACTTTGTGTTTCCTGACTTCGTAATTTTGCAATGCAGTTTTAGTGTTAGATTTAATTTTAAAAATAACTCCTTATTTTGATTAAACTTTTATTCGAATCTTACTTCGCTGAAAGATTTTACAAACTTACGGCAAGAACATGCGGCATTTTTTCTTTTTCATTTTTTCCTCAAAAGCAAATTGGAAAAATCATTTCGAGATAAGATTAATAATAACATAATAATAATATAATTATCAAACTCCATCAAGTGCGCGAATCACGTGCCGCGCATGCGAGTCAACTGTCCACACACGGAGACAGATAGAAAAAAGGCAGCCCACGGCCTTTAATGGCGGCATGACCCTTTACTCTCTAGGCGGTGGTTGCAGCCTCGCAGCTCATCTGAGTTCACACACCAGTAATCACTCAGTACTCATCAGCCACCAGTAATTTCTTTTGGTCCATCTTTTTTTCCTTTTTTGTATAAATTTTAAAGTGGGGCCGCTTCACAATTTCTGTACAGCTATTCTTGATTATTGCTTTTGTCCCCACCTCACTTATGCAGCTCATTCATGGCTGCCCCCAACCCCTCCTCTGCTTTAACCAGACGCATCTCTTTTATTTTCCCAGTTTATTTCCCTCCCAATTCTTTTCTTTTTCTTGTTCTCTCTCTATTTTGAGTTCAAAGTTTCAATCTTTATCATAAAAGAACCAGTGCCCTTTTTTCCTTCGCGTACATTGTTTGTCTATTTCATTGAAATTGGGGCTGGCGACAAAACCGTAAAATTAGGAATGAGGGGGCTGGCTCGAAGTTCTCATCTGTTTGCTGTGATTCTTCTTCTCTGTGAGCATATTTTAGCTTTTTGTTGATACAGATTTTTGTTTATATTTCGAATGATCTGTTGGTTATGTCATATGTTGTCTTATTTTTCCCATTTTTCTTACCCATACTGAAAGTGTTCTGTATATTCTTTTCAAGAAATCAGCTGGGTTTGTTTTGATGAGTGTGGTGTTTGAGGAAATTTAGCTTCCCAAGGTTAATTGTCTTAGAATGCTGTGCTCAGGGGCAGAAGTTATTGTTTTGCTTTGGTTTTAGTTATTTTTGTAGTGTGAATGGCTGCATTTTTTTATCTCAGCTCTTAAAATGCAAATGAGAAATTTTACTGTATTTATGTTGTGAGGTTACTTGCAGAATTCTTTTCATTCATGTATATTCTATACGCAGCTCCTTTTTTGCATAATTGATCACATGAATTGTGTTTCTGGGAGATTAGGGTTTTGAATTAGGAATTTCTTGAATTACCAGTCCTTTTCTGAGTCTCGTACTTGCATTGTCGATCTGCGAAAGAAAGAGGATTAAATTGGATTCCAGGCCATGGCATTAGTTAGCTATAGCAATTTTCTTTTCCCCATGGGTAAATATCACCTTTAAAAACAATTATTTTTGTTTTTCACCTTGGTAATTAATTGGGAAGAGATAGGGAAATCTTATGGCATTGTGGTTATTGAGACTTTTGGGGCGAAAAATCCCGCACATGTCGTCGTATTTGAAAGCCTCACAGTTGTAATAATTTTGTTTATGTTGCTGTGTAGTTTACTTTGAAATGCTGAATGCTTGATATATAAGTGATTTATAAGCTTTGAAAAGGTACCATGGTAATTTCAATTAGAAGTCACTTCCAGCTGGCATAGTGGGCTAATTAATTGTTTTATAACATTTTGCCTAGCAGCAATTTTGCATCAGATTTTGAGCTGACCAAATTAAGTTGTTGTATGTATATGCATATTTTGTCGTATTTGAAAGCCTCGCGGTTGTAATAGTTTTGTTATGTTACTGTATAGTTTACTTTGAACTACTGTATCTATTGAAATCATTCTTTTTTTTTTTGGTACAAAGATGCTATTGAAATCATTCTAATTGACAATCTTCTGTTTTTGTATATTTACCGCTTGTACAGGTATGCATGTGTCTTCCCAATCCGTGCCGGGTTATTACAAAAATTCTATGTTCGCAGTTAGAAAAGCAGATGAACTTCTACCTTACACGTCCCCAACTGCAGCACCTCAGCCCTTTCTTCCTCTTCTTGCACCATCTCCATTGACGCCATTCACAAACAGCACAGTGCCTCGATTATCCGGTTTGTCTCTCGCACTCACGCATATTTACAAACTTCATACTTAATTTTCAGGGATACATGCAAAACCACCTCAGATGTCTTGGAAAAGTAATAAATGCCCCCTTAAAGTGTTACAAACCTTTCTATCTCCAAATCTACTCATAAACCCCATGGTTATATTAGAAAAATAATTAAATGGCCACATAAAGTCTTACAAAACATCCCTAGAGTTCCAAGTCAACTAAGTTAAAATGATAAAGATGACTGGGTTTTTTCTATTTTTCCCCTTCGACAGCAATATACGAGCATCAAGGTGATTTTCTGTGACTACCGCAAAATACTCAAGAAATTATTCATAATCGCCACTTCTTCCCCCCTTTTTGCTTCTTAAAATTCTGAACTCAAGAATGCTAATCTTCAAAATTACAGGACACTGCCCACTGAACTTCACAGCCCTCTCGAACATGATGACTGTCACGTCCACCAATTGCATGGCCGCATTTGCCCCTCTCCTCGCCAACGTGGTCTGCTGCCCCCAGGTAGACGCCACCCTGGCAATCCTCATGGGCCAGTCGAGCAAGAAAACGGGCTCCCTCGCCCTCAACGGGTCAACCGCGGCCCACTGCCTCTCGGACTTCGAACGGGCCCTCGCGGGCCAGGGAGCCAACGAGGACCTGTCTCGAATATGTTCTGTTCGGGCCTCGAATCTCACCCAAGGCTCGTGCCCTGTCGCTGACGTGGCCGAGTTTGAGGGCACTGTGGACTCATCGAGCCTCCTGGCTGCTTGCGGAAAGATTGACAGCGTGAATGAGTGCTGTGAGCAGGTCTGCCAGAATGCGGTTCTGGATGCTTCTAGAAAGCTGGCCCAGAAAGCGTATACTTTGCTGAAAGTGGATGGTGGGTCCCATGCACTGGCTGACCTGTCGACTCGGGTTAGCGACTGTAAGAGCATCGTGCTCCGGTGGCTCGGGAGCAAGCTTGAGGTTAATGGGGCGAAGGAGGTTCTTCGGGGACTGTCTAATTGCAGAATTAATAAAGGTGAGCTGTGAATACAGATTTCTTATGGGTTTTTGAATAAAAAATATTAACAAAAAAACTTGGGGGTAGTACCAAGAAAGTCAGCTTTTTTAAATCAAGATTTTATTTCTTGTGATCTGTTTTTTATTTAGGATACTAATCGTGTTTCGTTTATTGGTGTTGATTTATGTAACTTAGTTGGAATTTAACTTCTTTTTTCTCGTGTTTGATTTGCTACCTCAGTTTGTCCTCTGAATTTTCCGAGCATAAGGCATGTCATAGAAGGGTGTGATCCTGGGAGAAACAACCAATCAGCATGTTGCAGTTCAGTCGATAGCTATGTTACTCACCTGCAAAGGCAGAGCTTTGTCACGAACTTGCAGGCCTTGAATTGTGCTGCATCGCTCGGAGTGAAACTGCGGAGAGCAAATATTACCGAAAATGTCTACACTCAGTGTCGTATTAGCCTCAAGGACTTCTCCCTCCAAGGTCAGTATGGTCTTTTCGCATTTTACGAGTATTTTCAAGGTGTGGAAAGTATTCACTGATCTGATACTAATGCTGAAAGGTTTACTTTTTTCGTGCTGATATGTTCCTCTGGCCGTGACTCGTCTTCTCCAGTTGGTACTCAGGGTAAGTTTCCGTAGTTTTTTGCTTGCATACAGTAGTTTCTTAACATTAGTGCCAGATTAATCATAGTTATTACTACCTCTAAGTTTTTTAACCTTTTCATTCAGAAATGCCATACTGTTTTGCAGATGCACCATTGCACAACTCTTATAATTTTCTTATAATTTTCTCTTGAGCAAAACTTGTAATATCCTGCAAACTAAGAATATGGTTGAAACACAAGCATTTTGTATTTTATCTCACAGATCAATTTCAGAGTAAATTCAGTGTTCTTAGCTCAAAATATCCGGTCAACCCGAAATGTACATACACGTTGCATATATATACAACAAAATGCATGCCAAAGGACAAAACAGAAAATGAATAAAACGGTGCCGTTTTACATGTCCAAAACGACACCGTTTGAACTTAAACAGCTTAAGTATAACGCCAACAAAAATAAAAGAAACGTGCTGCAACTTTAAGCTAAAAAATGAGACTTGTGAGCTGCAACGGTAATAACGGTGCTGTTTTTTGCACAATTCATGATTCCATTCTCTTGAAACCTGTTTAAGGCCATAGAGAATAGAGACTCTTGATGAGCCTACACACTTATCCAAGAGAGGCTGTCATACCCTTGAGGTGGTGGCATATACACTTCCTCTGTGAGCTTACCATGGAGAAAAGCGTTATTGACATTCAATTGATGCAATGACCAACCTTTATGAATAGCAATAGCAATAAGAAACCACCTGTGACCAATCTTGCCACCGGTGAAAAAATATCAAAGTAGTTAACACCCTCAATCTGGTTGTAGCCCTTAGCCACAAGTCTAGTCTTATACCTCTCCACTGATCCATCAACTTTTCTCTTAATTTTTTAAACTCATTTAGACTCAATTGCTTTCTTACATGTTGGCATGTTGGCAATTTGTCAACTCCAAGATATGTTCTCTTACAAAGCATCTAGTTACTTTTGCATAGCCTATTCCCATGATGGATGTAAAACGCTTGCTTATAGTGAGTTGGCTCCTTTTCCACTAGATATTTGCAACAAACTCCTGATTCTGATGCACTGTCTAAGGAAATGAGTTGATTGGATACACCTCTTTAGGTGACTGTAAAGTTTGTGTACCACCACAAATATAATCACTTTGCCACACATACACTCTCTCAAGAGGTGACTTCCAATTTAAGATAGCACTAAGCAACCTATTTATGATGACAACTGCAGTCAAGATCGAAAAAGGCCAGAAAGACATTGGCGATTGAGCTTGAAAGATTAAAGCTCTTCCTATCTCAAGCAATTGTATATGCTTCCTTTCCACCACACCTTTGTTGTGGTGTATAAACAAAGCTAGTTTCATGACCTATCCCCTTTCCTTGACAGAAAAATTGCAGCTCTTTTCCTCTCTACCATTGTCTATTCTCACCTTTTTAACTACTGTTTCAAATTGAGTCTTAATCATTTGAATATAACTGCTCAATAGCTTGGCTGTTTGTGATTTGTTTGCCATCAAGGAAACCCAATTACCTCTACTATAATCATCCACCAAAGTCAAGAAAAAACGTGTACCAGTTAAAGCCTCCTCTTTACAAGGACCCCATATATGCACCTGCAACATTTCAAAGCATCTAGTATAGAATGTATGGAGCTGTGCTGAAATGACAGCCTATGTTGCTTTGCTTTGAAACATATTTCACAAGATTGTACCTTTTTTTCATCATTAATTGTATATTTTCCCTTCACTTCACAAAAGCAAGATGCTTCATAGTTGTAAAACTTGCATGCCCAAAGCACAAAGGCCAAAACTCAAAAGATAAATTGCAGCCCATTGTAACTTCATCTCCTTCACACTCTCTATTCTAACACATATAGACTCCCCACTCATGTCCCTTCCCTATCAATTCTCCACTCTCACAATGTTGTAAGTAGCAAGATGTTGCACAAAATGAACATTACACTTTTTCATCCAAGCATAGTTGGCTAACTGATAGCAAATTATATTTGAAATCCAGCACATATAAAACATTCTGGAGGGTCAATTTGCTATTTATGGTAACCATTCCACCAGTGTCAACCTTCTTATAAGTTCCATCATTTGAACAAATTGTCACAGGATCCTTCATGTAGAAAATGCATTTCATCAATTTCAAATCTCCACGCATGTGCCTACTAGCTCCTGTATATATTATCCAATTATCCAATCTATTGGATCCATATTTTCAACTATAGTTAAAGCAAAATGCATCTCATCGTCCTCCTTTCTTCCAGCAATAACTCATCAATTGTGCATAATCCGTCTTATTCTCCATGTTCTCCTTTCCTTTTATATATTGTGTTAACTCTTGCAGTTGTTGGACCACAAATGACAGATCACTGTCCTTAGAATCCTTTCTTTCAATTGTATTTTCCTTCCACCCCTCAGCATCTTCGTACACAAGCATTTTGTATTTTATCTCACAGATCAATTTCAGAGTAAATTCAGTGTTCTTAGCGCAAAATATCCGATCAACTCGAATTGTACGTACACGCTGAATATATATACAGCAAAATCCATGCAAAAGGACAAAACAGAAAATGAATAAAACGGTGTCGTTTTACATGTCCAGAACGACACCGTTTGAACTTAAACAGCTAAAATAAAATGGCAACAGAAATAAAAGAAACGTGCTGCGACTTTGAGCTAATAAATGAGACTTGTGAGCTGCAACAGTAATAACTGCCATGGCAACCCAGATTATCTTCAACAAACTGCAACCATCTTCAACAAATGTCTCAAGCACTCAACTTGAAATGTTTGACCAAGTTTTTTTCTCTTTATCTCTGAATTTACTGGGTTTATGGGCCTGTACCGTCTCATTTGATGTTGTCTGTTTGTGTTTTTGGGAGATTAGAATCAGGATGCCTTCTTCCGAGCTTGCCATCAGATGTCGTGTTCGACAAATCTGCAGGGGTGAGCTTCCTCTGTGATTTGAACGATAATATCCCAGCTCCTTGGCCTGCAACCACTCAGTTGCCATCTTCATCATGCAACAAATGTAAGCACATTGAATTTGTAACTTATCCAAGATTTTTTTTTTTTTTCCTCTCTCTCATTGTTTATGTTATTTCTACTATTGAATATAACATTCTCCAATTGCAACTGCAGCCGTCAAGATTCCTGCCCTTCCAGCAGCAGCTTCTGGGCAAAGCTGTAAGTTTTTTTTATTGTATTTTTTTTTTTCATTTTCTTTTTAGATTGCTGCAGTTATTGAAAAGCTTTGGTATGTGATACTATAAAAAGTCTTCAATCATAAATCATTGGATATTTTTAACAACATAAGATGCTTAAGGTTATAATGACTATATTAGAATTATATAATCGGGGGAAGAGGGTGCGGTCCCACACAGTGAAGCGCACCATAAGAGGGAGCCTGGGAGCCTAGTTGCACCTTGGTGAGGTTCTATCCCAAAACCAATTGGTGATGGGAGGAGTACCCCACTAGGTTTATACTAGTCTCATTATCCTTATAAAATATATGTGGGACAACTCACAAGTGATATTCCAACATACTAACCTTTTTTCAGCTACTAAAATGTCTGAGAACTTAAAGAGAACTACTTTAAGGGAGCCCCTGCTAACATTTCAAGAAAACATAAAGAAAAAGGGTTGTTAGATTTTGTCTACGAATGGATTTACTGTTCTGGAAAATGGACATCTGCTTCCGAGTTTGCATAATTTAATCGTTTATTATATAACTCGAGCTGAACTCGTTTGTAAAATTATTTATAGGTTTCGAGCAAATAGCCGAGTCGGGCATGTCTGTGGACACGCAAATCGTGTTCCTAAAAAACTCTTTTACAATTTTGAATTTGTTAGATAGATAAGTTGAGCTTGGCCGAGCATTCTCAAACTTAAATGAGCCGAGTCGGCTCATTTATTAAACGAGTACGAGCTCAAACACGAAGTGCTTCGGCTTGGCTTGAATGACACCTCTAATTTTCGGTGGGAAAAAATGTAAAAGTTGTGCTCTCTCATTTAACTCAACGTGCGCTATCTATTTAATATTTTCTTAATTTTTATGTGTAGTGTCATATGTACGTCCATCACTTGTGGCTGTGGTTGACACGAAGTATTGCCCTTTTTTTTTTTCAGGTTCTTACAAAATTGACGTGAGATATTTACTGTGTTTGATGGTCGTTGGAGCCTTCTTCACAATAATGTAGATTTTTCAGTAGAAAACTGTTGTGCAGTTGATATTTGAGGAGCCACACATTTGCTCCACATTAGGTTGAGAGCAAAAATCCAAGCCAAAGGGATTCCACCTGCTTATGTAGGTTTCCCCGGTCAAAAATTCTGGCTCGGGGGTTATTTCTGGTAACTTTTACAATTTATATTTATATTGTGTGCTTGTGTAATAAAAAAATTTTGTAAAAAAAATTATGAACAAAGACGAACAAATCGTATTTAAGTATTTAAGTTTAATGAGGTGTATANGCTCAAATAGTACAACTGTTAATCGACTTGTTACATAACACCTTCTCCTATCATCAACAGGATTAGGAATAACGAGTGTGGAATATCAAAGCTTTGGAGAAGTGTGGAATATCAAAGCCACTCTCCAAAGCCATCGAGGCTAACCTAGAAGAAAGAATACAAGAGGAACTAGCAAACAAGAAAACACAAGAAGAAAACTTAGTTTTAAGATTACAAATATCCTCCCAGATCACAACAGAACCTTTAGAAGGAATATTGCCCATCACACCATGCCAAACTTCCTCTGATTCCACACTGCAGCTCACCTCCTCCAAACCTTCTGCTTGAGCTTTTATCAGTATCCATCTGATTGCCTACAAAGATGCATCCATCAGATCCTCAGCCCAGGCCCAAATACACGGCCATTCTCTCAATACCTCTCCTCCCCGAGTAGCCACTCCTCCCACACCCACTTTCCTTGAAGAAGAGAGTAGAGCACTGGTATGTAAAGAAACATACCCTACTTCCAAGGAAAAATTCTCTTCTTTTAGTTCAGCATGTATTAGAGATGTGTTTGAGATCTCCATTTTAGATTCTGCCTCAGGAGTTGCCTCCATCCAGTCTCTTCTTGCTTCCTCTACCATACGGAGTTCTTGAAAATTTTCTTTTCTGAAACACACATTATTCCTCCCTTCCCAAATTCTCCGAAGTAAACACACAGACAAAGTAATTATGTCTGTTAATCTTTTGTGGAGCCTGCTTGCACATACCTCCTCCCACCAACCTCTTATGTTTCTTTCATGTAGAGCAGCCCAATGGACACCTAGGATCTTCCAACAATTTGCTACCTTAGGACAGTGGACAGACAAGTGCTCTATGTCTTCCTCCTCCTCCCCACAGATTGTGCATATGGTATCCACCTTTGTAGACTCTCCACATGAAGTTTCTCAGCTTTGGTTGCAGGGGTAGTTCCATGATTTGTTCCACTTTTGATAGTGCTGTTAATAGCACTAGTTCCAGCTTGTTATTGGACCTTTGCTAGATAAAAATGGAATTCCTCATATGCTGATTTAACTGAGAAATTTCCATTCTTATTGAAGATCCATGTCAGCCTGTCCTTTGCCTGCGAAAAGCCAAGATGAATTTTGAGGATTGTCTCAGCTTCATAAGGAATTTGTCTAACCAATTCTCTATCCCACTCTCTTTACCCAGCCACAAATAAATCACTAACCTTCTGCAATCTCAGTCTATCACTCTCAAACCTACAACTGGGGCTAAAAGAAGGCAAGTTAAGTACCCAAGGGTCTTTCCAGATATCAATGCTATTACCATCTCCATCCTGAATCTAACCCCTCTTTTCAATGTTTCCCTCACCCCAAGCCAACTCTTCCAAAGCCAAGAATCNAAATAGATTACATTTAGGCTAAGTATGGATTGAAGGATTTACTGAGAGATTTGAAATGATATATCAAATTTACAAGTTCAACTTCTCATGCATGTTGGGATGTTAATGGATGTTGGAGGATTTCAAATTCATGCTAGATGTTTTTTAGTCATTATTTTGAAGGATTTTAAATGACTCCTCAAATCTAGTCATTTGAAATCCACTGTTTATCACCGTTGATGACCACGCCGTCCGCGATCATTTAGGTTCATCACCACCGCGAGTCAACATCATCGGTGTGAGCTAGACAATTGATTTATAATCTTTTCAACACATCCATTCAAGGAGTGTGCAAGTAAAAAAAAATTATATTTCAAAAATTTTGAAATAAAAGGATTTCAAATCCCTCAAAACAAACGGAGCCTTAGGGAAATACCTACCTTTTAAAACTCTGGCTAACAAAGAATTTGGTTGGGTAATTATCCTCCACAGCTTCTTTTACTTATGAGTGCCTCATTAAATGTTAAGTTTTTGAATGTAAAGTTTCATTTCATCATTGTGCTCATAATTCATATT
>BKCP01010514.1:2252678-2266491 GCA_008636005.1 Striga asiatica
TTTTAACAAGAAAATAACTATCCTCCAAAATTAATAATACGAGAATTAAATCCCAGAAACATTAGAATCCATAGTGTAAATGGGAAAAAGTTGACACAAGCCTACAAAAATTAGTCATCATGCAACTCATGATGTTGATGGACTTTAAAATTCACAACTTCAAATATGCAGCCTATCATATATAGTAACATGTAAATCAAAAAGTTGATACACATAGCTCAGAGCCAACAAATTAGTCATCGTGCAACATGTTCATGGATTAGATGGTCTTGCCAGTGGAACATGGGCACAAGCCGTTGTACAAATGTGCTTTAATTTTCACTTTGACGTCGAACTGCTTTCTTCTAGCACTAACCTCCGGCCTAAATTGCATTATCTTAAGCTCATAAAAAATGTGCTTATAAGGTCTAGTACCGTATACTTTATCCAACTCTTCCCTCAAGCCCTTCAAATCACCAGCAAATCTAGTAACATAACAGATTTTAGCTTCTACATCATCATAACCCGTAGCTTTCCAAGCATCAGCTCTTGCAATCAGTCTCGCTTGATCATATTCACAAAGTTCGCATTAACCTTCTTAAGCACATCATCGTACACCCAGTGCACGATTAAAATACTCAAAAAAACTCTCACAGCACAAACTTCGTTCTTTTCAATCTGATCCTTGTATTGATGGCAGCCAAGATCTTTAACGATATTTGTAACTGTAGCCAACACATCATCATTCTTAACCTTAGCTCGTTTGCCATATCTGTTATCTACTAACCCACGGCCGTAAAAGTCCCTCTGAAGACTCTTGACAAGCAATTGAATAAAATCGGGATCCTCCAAAACTTCATGGGCTAAATCATGATGTAGTTTTGCGGAAAACAAAGACCCATCATCTTTAGGATCAAAGATGTGAAGGAATTCCATACATTGTTGTGCTTTTCCAAAAAGGCGGGAATCTTGCTTTAAGTCATGGGCCAACTCCTCAATGAATGATTCATCTTCAAGCATCTGAATGGGAGTCCGTGTACCTGTGTTCCTCGAATTTCAAACCAATCTTCATGTCACTCACAATATCTCTTTCGATAATCCCATATCCATCTTCTGCAACTTTATGCCCTTTATGTCCACAGTCTCCATCAAAACACAACTAATTTTTCATCAAACCCCAAAGGCAGCTTTTTATAACTCCAATACCCAAGTAAAATGATCAAAAGTCCCCTTATCATTGTAGCAGGAGGCCTTTTGAGTTGGAGAATTATATCACTCAAGTTGTGATCTGCCTTCATACGGCACATACGTTCTCCAATTTGTTCATTTTCCACTTCATTCGAAAGTTTGTCTATGATGTCGGAAACAACGCAACCCTTGACAAACATTCCTTGAATCCCGCAATTGAACACCTCATTTCTCCATATTCTCATAACCAGAGCAAAATGCTCGAATGCAGAGTCATTAAATGTTCCATCCTCGACAACTGTAGAAGCTTGGAGCGCCTCCAGAAGTTGCTGTGCCATTTGAACAACAAACTCGTCTTTGGCCAGCATATCACACGTATGGGTGATGATTGGATCCGAAGAAATCTAGAGGCGATGGAGGCATCGAGCAGCCCTGTAATGGCCGGTCTCTTGGCATTTTCCTTATCTGGAGCCTCCTCCTGTGGGCTCACTTTTCTCTTAGATGATTGCATAATCACGCAATCATCTCCTTCCCGGCCTTTCCTCCTTCGCCTTCCTCAGCCGCGCGGCGCCACCGCTTCCAGCGGAAAAAGAGTGGATATGGAAATTGCCGTCGAGCAGGGCTGCAGGCGGCGCGGGGCCGACGGATCTGGTGCAGAGGGAGTATAAAAGGCGCGCCGGAAAGTTTCGGGCCGATCCCGATGCCATTTATATCGAGGGGTTTGGGGCAGGGGAAACCTGCGGGAAAGTAGCTGAGGGGAATGGAAATGGAAACAGAGGAGGCGAGTGAGTTTTACTAGGGTTTTTCAAGATATATATATATTTACTAGAATCTTCCGGCAGAGGAGGCGAGTTAAAAATAAAAAATAAAAAATTAGGAGGGTTTCTTTTCTTCTTTCTTCTTGAACAAGTAAGAACAGTCCACAATGCCCACATTGACATACAGCGCCGCCTAGTGTTTCTTTTCTTCTTTTACAGACAAATTGGCAATCAATCATGTCTCTCAATCTAAAATCAAAATTGAAACCCCTCTTAAATTTGTGCAGAAACTTCTCTCAGGGTCCTTTCCCCTTCAGTTCAAATAATAAGACCAAGTTGCTGGTGGCTCTGCGTGGACGACCATTAGAGTACTTGGCAATTTCGATCGACAATAGAGGCCATAAAATCGAAAATTATAATGATTATCCATATCCAAACAGTTATCATTACCCCTTTGCTAGTTGCAATGGTTTGTTGTTGCTTTTTTTTGATGATCCACACTACACAGGAACGCCTCTAGGAGAGGTTCTATGGAATCCCACCACCAGCCAAATCAAAATCCTTCCTCCATCTCCGGCATCCTTGGACCCAAGGTACTATTGCAATTACGTCTTAGTTGTTGAAAATAATTTTGTTTTTATCCAACAGGGAATTGGATAAAGAAACTATGTATGATCATAAAACTATGTACGAAAAGCTCTGGAACTCAGATTTTTTTTTTTAATATTTATTATCATTTCATCAAATCAAATGAATACCTACTAGTACAGAGCCCGTGCGATGCACGGAATGCACAATTTTAATGCTATTTATTCAGGCTTATAATTATATACATGAATAAAGAAAAATATACGGGATATATATAGTACGTGCGAAGCACGAGTTATATTTATTTGGAGAATATTATATTATAAGATGCAATATTCAATAAAAGTTTATAATACGCAAGAAATTGTACAATGTTCAATAAAAGTTTTATAATATTCAAGTGGAGTCTTAAAGTCTATTGTACATTAAGACTACTGACAAAATAATATTTTAATCAATGAGTTTCCTTTCCTTGTAGCCAAATTGTGAATGTGATTTGAGGAGTACAACAAATCCATATATAGCTGAGTTGCTTTTTTCATTGTAGTTTTTTTTTTCTTTTTTTTTTATAGGTGAATTTAAAGATATTCTAAAATATAGCAAAAATTAATTTTTTTATTACAATTAGGAATTTTACTAAATATAAATTCTCAATCTATGGTGTTAATCAACGTTTAAGTCTAAAAAATTAGGAATTTTTACCTCTTTTAATCAACGTTTAAGTCTAAAAAACAATAGAGTTATTATAAGTTTTTTTTCTACATCTTTTAAAACATTAAATATGAGCATGTTAGGGCTAGCTTGTAAAATAATTAATATATTATCTCACTAAAACATTTATACTAATAAAAATTTAATTTTAGCATATAAATTTATCCCTTGATATAAGAGAAAGTAACAGTTTTACTTATTGTTGTTCACCATATAATATTTAATTATTATTTTATTATATAATAAAAAAGAAATATTGTTAAATAGTGTAGTAGAATTGTTATAAAATTATATGATTTTTTTTTACAATATGGATTTAATATTTTTTTTGATTTGATAATATAAACAAATCTATACTTAACTTTGACAAATAAAACAAATAAATACTTTAGTAAGTATTTGATGTATATACTAAATAGGAATATATTTGGTATAATCAAATACCAAATATAATCAAATAAGTCAAAGTGTACATTTTTATTTGGTATTTGATTTTTTTATTATTAAAATATTTTTATTATAATTACCTTTTTAAAATAAAACAAATAAATAAATCAATTAAATAAATAAAATATTATAATACCAAAATAGTAATGACATTTAATGCAGTTGACTTTTCAGGATAGTAAATGTAGTAAATAGAATATCCTTTTATATAGTATAATACGGAAATAGTAATGCAATAAAATGCTGTTGACTTTTCTGGTTACTTAATTTAGTAAATAGTACCCCCTTTAATATAAGTATAGATTTGTTATTTATATTTGTATATAAATATATTGTTTATATATTTGTCTGTATTGTACGATAAATTATTATATTTGTTTATATATTGTTTAAATATATATTGTTTAGATATAAAACTAATTAACCTATATGTTAAGATAATATATATAAATATATGTATTGTATGACATCTTTAACGTGTTTGTTAAATTTTTTCCCTAAAAAATTCAAAATACATTTAGGCATGTTTTGTTTGAAGTTTGAAATTCAAATATGCATCTATATAACAAATTCCATAATTTTTTCTAACATTAAATGCTACTTGATTTTTTATTAAAAAAATTAAAAAAAAATACCAAAAATGGAATGCAATTAATATTCCCTATTTTTTTGCTTACTATTTTTAAAAAATGTTAATTCTTATTATATATATATATAGATATTGTGGTGTGTCGAGCAAAAAATGTTTAACTTTTATTTATATAATATACCTTAAATATAAATATAAAATAATATTATATATTTATATTTTTGAAACTATATTAAATTAAATATAATTATTAAAAAGTATATTTCTACATACATTTATATTTAAAAATATGTATTATATTCAAAAAGTTATATTTAATAAATATTATTTCTAGTTTCTTAAAATTAATTTTGAATCGACTCAAATATATTTGACCAGCTTAATTGAATCGAACACGAATCACAAATTAAATTCGTTAATGAATTGAATACGGCTATAAATAGTTGAATATTCGCTTCCATTCTATTTGTTTGCATTCCGATTACAAACTAACAAGTTATATTAGTTTGTTGTGCGGCCCGTCCGACTAAATCTAAGTGTTAAATAAGTTCAATATTTTTAGAGGACTTTTTAAAATTTCAATTGAATACCTCACTATTTATAAAAATCTCAAAATCGAGACGTGTGTATTGGTTTGAGATTTCTAAATTCTCTAAGTTCTTAGAAATTCAATGTGAATAAATAAACCCCGCTTAAGTTGCTCTGAGGCGCATTTTGTGAGTTGAGACTCTCTTTGTTTTGATTGTGGTTGAACAATGCTTGAGTTTTAATTTTTCATTCCTTCTTCAATAATATTTTAGGTTTGAACATTTTAACAAGTATATTTATTTATGATAGAAAAATCTGAAAAATAATAATAATATATATGCCATTTTCTTAAATAGGTTTTCGAAGTTGAGCTACGGTTATTTTGGTTTTGGGTTTGATCCGGCGTCTGAGGACTACAAGGTGATAAGATTTCTCAGGCATAAGGTTTGGGACCCTAATCAAGACAATCGCAACCCCTTGATGCCTCTTGAGGCGGAACTGTATTCACTCTCAACTAATTCGTGGATATCAATCAACATTGGTCCTGACACTTATCCAAGCCATGGGGTTCACATAAACGGCTCTTATTACTGGCTTAATATCGCAGTGCCTGGTGGTAATATTATGTCTTTTGACTTTGCTAGTGAGAAGTTTGCTTCTTGGTCTATTCCCATGCCACCGACCAAAAACCTCGAAAGAAATGTATTTCATCTTTTCAAGCTCGTGGAATATCATGGGTCACTTGGTGCTATTGTTCGCTGGTCAAATTGTGTTGCTGATCCTTTGTATAGTTTTGAAGTTTGGGTGTGGGGTGTCAACGTATGGGGGGAATGGGAGTGGTCCATAGTGTCCACGTTTGACATCCCCATTCGTATGAGTTATAGATGGAACCATATTGGGAGTGATAAAATAATTCTTCTAGACGAGGAGAAGCGTGATCTCATGTACTACGACTGGGCAAGGAACAGGTTGGAGAAGATTGCTGGTGTGACTACTGATACGGTGGTGGACTTTTTCCCTTTGGTCGAAAGCTATGTTCCATTCAAAGAAAGGCGGTATGAGGATTTATAATTTACCCGGGCTAATTTAATAAAAATATTATTTTTTTAGTGTTTTTGCAAAAAATATTTTTTTTTGAAATAGTTATAGTGGCTGCAGCATGGACAAACAACGAGTTTGGGGTGTGCTTAGTTGATTGGTAATTTCTATTGAGGATATATGCACATGAAGTAGAACGTTATATCAATTTGCCGTTTTTTCGTTATTCTTTTTAAATTTTTTAGTTAATTATAGATGAGATGCCATTTTTGCATAAACTAAAGGCGTGCTTGTATACAAATATATCTGCTCAAAATACTCTTCTTTTTTTTTTGTTAAACATGGTTAATATTGAAAAAATTGATATAGTTAGTTGTTAGTGAGATTTTGAGTATACATTAAAATTTTATTTAAAATAAAATAATTAAAGTTAATTTAATGTAAAAATATGAGAAAGATAATGTGAAGTGATAGTTGATTAAAATTACTCAGGAAGTTATTTTCATTTGTGGTGGTATCATATAGTTGATAAAGCTTGCAAACAAAAGTGAGTGAATGAATAGTGAATTGAAGTTGATAATATGTGAGAATGATTAGTTGATATTATTTAGTTATATTGATAATATTGAGAATAGTTAGATTGAGTTAAAGTTAAGTTAGAGTTTGAGTATGAGTTAAATAGTTTATAAACAAACACAGTCNGACTTAAGAGTACGAAATTACGTTGTTTTGGAGACGTGACCCACCTTGTAATCGACACGTGTATCATAATTATCATACCATTTGCAGGCTTGCAGCAGCACTGGAAGCAACCCACAATCTTCAAGTAGCCTAAGTTCTGTAATTCATAATAAAGTACATGATCATTGAACTAGTTTGTAAAAACATGAAAAGTACTTTCACTACTGCACCTAACTCTATGCTCAAGATGTGAATATTGTTGGTGTGCCTACTGCTTAGGTTGTTTTCACCAAGACAACAATCCTCCACAATCAAGTCAGCCTATCTTCCTTATGTCGTTCGAGAGGCTCCTCGGGTCTAAATGTAGTGCATCTTGATTCTATTCATACCTTGGGGCAGGGCCAGCTAGGCGACAGCCCATGACCCACAAATTATGAGGGATCCATTGTTTTTATTTATTAAAAGAAAAATATAATAGAATTATTTGATTAAAATAATTGAGTTGTATTTTCATTTATTCTTTACAACTATATATTTTTATCTCGTTTCCATTTACATGAAATAATCATGATAAACTTAATGATAAGAATTGTTAGTAATTTTTTGGATTTAGTTCTTTTACTTTGTTTACTCGATCAATCTAAATTTTTAATTCCGTACATGAATATAATAATATTTGTTGCGTGTACATAATTCAACCATATTAGCGTGAAAGTGTATATTGATGAATCTTTGTGCGTATGTTAAGGCGAGTTATGTGAATTTATCCATTTTTAAATGCGAGTTTCAATTTATTTTTTATTTGGTTCTTGTATTTTTAAAATAGTTACTGAGTATTTTACAATATAATAAAGTTTCGTTAAACTAGAATTGACTATTATGGTTGAATTATTGTTGAGTATTTTCACAAAAGTTCAATCAATTACGAGGTATTTTTTATCAGACACAAGGCGTCCTTTCACATCCACATTTAATGCACTTGTCAACCCTTTCATACTCGACAAGACACGTCACTCCAGTTACTATACTTTTTAGCGAGCTACAAGACGAGCTCACACACAGTAGGTCTCGAGGGAGGACTAGGTGATATAGATAGGAGTACAGCTAAATGTAGATCACTCGGTTTAGCCAACCCAGCCAGGAGAGACTGGACTGTGATCTCCTATAAAGATCCCTTGACCCAGACGATCCAAACGTATGCTAAATACAAAAAATAGACCCAAATTATGCTAAACCTAAAGCTCTATTATACGATCTGAGGCTCCAGTCGCGGCCCGAAGCACTAATAAACGACCTGAGGCTCAAAAAATGCGACTTAATGATCTAAAATGCAACCCAAATCTCCAATATGCGACCTAAATAAGTGAACCAAATGACCTAAGTGTCATACTCGACCTGGATGACCTGGGTTCTAGATTAAACCCGAATAACCTAAGCGTTACTCGACCCAAAGGGTGTTGAAGTTACCTAAAGTGACCAAAAGGGACAATGGCCATAACGAGCCAAACCACTCAACTGAATAAGTCTTAGAGGGTACCTTGACCCGAATCCAAAAGACCTAAAGGGTATGATCAATTGCGAATGCATCAAGATAATTCTAGTTACTAAAATAAGAACAAATCTTGGGCAACTCACCCGGATAACCAGCTCTCCCTTTCGAGCAGCCCGTTGTACTTTCAGGCAGTCCTTTTTTAGGCACCAAAAACTGAAATTAGGGTAAGGTCACCACTATAAATAGAGGGTAAGAGCATGCTTATGGTTTTATATATATATATATATATGTTATCTACAATTACAATTACATATGATCTCCACCTTTCCTAGAACCCTCAACTTGATCATCAGAGTGTCAACTTCAGCCGAGTTTTATTTGGTGGAGCTTCATCACTGTACATTGTGCACTATTAATGAAAGAGATCTGAAAGATAGTGAGACGCCCTCCGAAAACATATTTGTTTTTATATTGCTTCTGCTTTTAATTTTGGTATTCTTCAAACATACTTTATGTCCTCTATTTACTCTCTCACTTCGTTTCACACTAAATAAAGTTATAATATTATGCTGAATATATTTTAGTGGAGAAAGTATGAGTATGACCACCCAACTTAATTTCTCTTTTTTCTTTTTTTTTTCTTTTTTTTTTTGCTACATAAAGGGGAGAAAACAACGGAACTACATCACTGAGAGTAGGCTACACCAAACATATCATGTTCTAACCAAGTTCTTAAACCAACCGATGGAACTTCGAAGCGTTACAGGCCTCCTGGAGAAGTTGCGGCCAAAGAGCTAAAAAATTCGCCGAGAAATTAGATTCTCTAAAGACATGTCACAACTCTAATCTCCAACTCCATCCCATCATATCACGGATAGCCCGTACTAGGCTACCATGCACTCCTAGAGAGGTATCCTGGTCCAAAACCAAATCCACCACACTCTTGATGTCAAGCCATCACTTGTCGGTAACCAAGATCCCAAGCTTGATGAAGGCCCTGGAACTGTCCCCATATCTCCGCTCAGTGGAACCAATATACATTATAAACCCACCAAGAAAAATACTATTGCAATTCCTAAGAAGGCCGCCTGCGTAGCCATCCCTGTTTCAGGATTAAAGGAACCATCAGAATTTAATTTAATCCAACCCAAAGGAGGCTCCTCCCACCTGATTCATTTGTTAACTCTGCTCAAGTCATGCACGCCCAGACGTGTTACCGAATTCGCTGTTGCTTTATACCTGCTTACATGATTTCGAACTTCATGGAGCTTCCCCTCAGCTGAAATTATCTTAATTTCTTTTGAGTTGCAACAATTTGTGTTTTCCCATATAAATCCAATCATCGGAGAGCTCAGTAAACATTGGTCCAAGTCCACATAGTCGGCGCCAAAGAATATTTGTCATTCCAAATAATTATTACTTTTGTGGGGTCAACTAATCATTGACGATTGACAACAAATGAAAACTGTTTTGTACTGTTGCGGCCTCTGGGATTCCTACCTCCTCTCTCTCATCTGCTTCACACCTCATTCTCTCTTTCCCAAAATTCGCTGGTGATGACAGAAGTCTCATTGATTTTCTGTTTTTTTTTTGTTTTTTTTTTTTTTTTTTTTTNAACGGCCTACGGTAGTAGAATTGAATTTGTCCTCTCGGAAAGCTCGGTTGATTAATTAAGGTATTGAACAAAATTACATACTATCAAATGTGTATATCATTTTTAAGAGTATAATTTTCTTAAATAAAATTATCTATATTTTAAGAAATGTACGCCGTGTTTATGGTTTGACCAAACGGAAAATTTGTTCCATATCTCTCTGAAATACAGAAATCAATTGAGAGAAGATAGGAAGAAGCTTGGCAGGCATGGAGGAGCATCAGCTTAACCGACAATTTTCTGACCACTCAAAGCGAACGCCGCCATCCTCCGCCCACTCCACCACCCGCCTCGAGAAGGTCCTCTCCGACCCCGACCTTCCCTGGCTCGACCGGTTCTCCACCGCCACGTGGATCGAGCTCAACCTCCTCTTCCGCCTCGCCGCCCCCTCCGTCGCCACCTACCTCATCAACAACGCCATGTCCGTCTCCACCCGCATCTTCACCGGCCACCTCGGCAACCTCCAGTTCGCCGCCGCCACCCTAGGCAACGACGGCATCCAGCTATTCGCCTACGGCCTCCTCGTAAGACTAATTTAATTTTAACCCTAATTCCAAAAATCAATTTGAATTTTCGAATTGCTGATTCCTCCCCTCCCTCCGCCGCAGCTGGGGATGGGCAGCGCCGTCGAGACGCTGTGCGGGCAGGCGTACGGCGCGCGGCGGTACGATATGCTCGGCGTGTACATGCAACGGGCCACGGTGGTGCTCCTCCTCTTCAGCCTCCCGATCGTGGCCGTCTACCTCCTCTCCCGGCCCCTCCTCCTCCTCATCGGCGAGTCGGAGCGGGTGGCGGCGCTGGCGTCGGTCTTCGTCTACGGCCTCATCCCACAGGTGTTCGCCTACGCCGTCAACTTCCCGATCCAGAAGTTCCTCCAGGCGCAGAGCATCGTGATGCCGGGCGCGTTGATCTCACTCGCGGCGCTGGGGGCCCACCTGGTGGTCTGCTGGGCCGCGGTTTACAAGGTTGGGATGGGCCTGCTGGGGGCGTCCCTGGTGCTGAGCCTGTCGTGGTGGGTCATTGTGGGGGCCCAATTTGCGTACATTGTGGCCAGCCCAAGGTGCAGGGAGACGTGGACAGGGTTCAAGTGGGAGGCGCTGACCGGCCTGTGGGAGTTCGTGAAGTTGTCAATTGCATCGGCGGTGATGTTGTGCTTGGAGACGTGGTACTTTCAGGTACTAGTCCTCATTGCGGGGCTCGTGGATAACCCTGAGCTTGCCTTGGACGCACTCGCTGTGTGGTAACAATCAACTGCCCACTTATTTTCATTACTTATTGCTTTTCAGATGTTAGCTATTTATCTTTCTAATTCTAAATATTACAAAGAACTGAAAAAAAAGTAAGCCACACATACATTTTAGCCAACCAAGCCATTTATCAAATGCGCATACGTTCGTACTAAAAATGTCATACTTTAAATAACATAAGTAAAAAGTATGATATTTTGTAATATAAATATGTTTTTTTTTTTAAAAAAAAAAATGTATAATGGGTTGTGTTTCATACACGAATTTATAAAAAAATACAAATTGAGATTCTTTTTATATTTAGAAATATTTAGGGGGATTTTAATTATAAAGGCCATAGGTAATTACCATAACTTCAACCAATGACCGATGGTAATTTTTGGGCAAAATTTCATTTTTAATACGATAAGTGAAATGGTTATAGAANGGAAAAAAATCAACAAATTTACACTTATGTAAATTTTTATGTCTTTTTAAAAATAGTGAATTAAATTTGATGTGCTTCAAATTGATATACCAAGACATACGACAAAAATATAATTTTGCCAAATTTTTGCGATCCTGTGTTTTTTTTAAAATGAGTCACTCATTTTGGTTTGGGCCCTGCAATTTTTTCACGTACGAGTGTATAATTGCGTTTGCTATTGTTTTGTTTTTATTGCAGTATGTCGCTGAGTGACCTAATGTTCATGGTATCGGTGGGGTTCAATGCTGCAGCTAGGTTGGTTTGCCTCACTCTTCTAAGTAATAGACCTCTAATTTTAGTTTTTACTTTATTAATTATTACTTATACTTACTAATCCCTCTAATGATCTCATGTATTCGACATTAGCTATTCAGATTAAAGATCGGGATATTATTTAGTACAAATAAAATGATTATATATTTACTATATGTTTATCCATTAATTACATTATGTATTGTATTGAGGTTATCAAAAGATAAATATATATAACATATTTTGTTCTTTATCTTATGCTCCACTTCTTCCAAGTAAAATTCGAGTTTGTTCACTAAATAATCTGAGTTGTGAACATTTTGGCAAAACAATTGAGTTGAGTTAATGTTTTTCTTAATCTTTTTGCATTAATATAATTGGTAGTTTTTTAGTTATTTTTGCATTTCTTAGCTCTCTCTGCTCTTTTTTTTTTTTTTNTAACCGAGGGTAGATTTTTTTTTCTTTTATAAAAAAAAAAAAGAGAATTTTGAACTGAATAAAATATAATCGGCATAATTGTTTAAGAATAAATTCTCCTGTCAAAATCAAAATAATCGAACTCGTTGGTATCTTTTTTTTTCTTTATTTAACTTTAATTAATGCAAATCTCATCACTAAATTAGTCAGTAATTTTTTCCCCCATAATTAAATCTCGTAAATTGGCAGCGTGAGGGTGGGGAATGAGACGGGGGCGGGCCACCCCAAGTCGGCGGCTTTCTCGGTGGTGATTGTGACTCTTGTCTCCTTCATAGTGGCGGTGGTGGCGGCCGCCGTCGTTCTATACCAGCGCCACGTCATCAGCTACATATTCACCGGAGGCGAGACGGTGGCAAACGCCGTGTCCGACCTCTGTCCGCTGCTGGCAGTCACCCTCCTGCTAAATGGAATCCAACCAGTCTTGTCCGGTAATAAATTAAGATAAATTCATTCTTTTGTCCTTCCCAAAATAATCTTTTAGGCTCCCACTTGCATTTCCTGGTAAAGTCAAATTCGCACGGCTTTTGGATTTTCTAGGAATTATATTAAAATATTTATTTGTTTGTCTGGTTTTGATCAATGAGAGTGTGTCTTTTGCTTTTTAGCCTTTCCTGTAGTAAAGAATATATGTGATACTGTAAATCAAGCTTGTGTAGAATAGCATGTTGCAGCAGAAATTTCTTTGTTTTTTCCACACTTATTAATAAAGAATATCTTTTATTATTGTACAAAATGTGAACTTGCAGTTATTCTGAGTTAATTAATTTGTAAGACATTAAAAAATTTAAACTCTAGTAGATCAAAACAGATCTAGAGAGACAGAGCCTCATTAAAATTGTTAATGTTTCAATGCTTAAGAGTTAGCCATTTGAACATCGTGTTAATCTCCTGTCACATTAACTAATGAAAGCTAATTTCTTGTCAAACCAACTATTAAACATATTAGCATGTGTCATGTGGACAGAAGAGAATTACTGTGCAGCTCTATAATACTAGACGAGAAAAAAAAAATGACAAATCAATATGAGTTTTTCAATTTATTCAATTTTCTTGAATTTTAATTGATTTTCAAAAATTTTGGGCTTTGGTACTTGTAATTGATGAAGGGGTGGCTGTGGGCTGCGGATGGCAAGCGTTTGTGGCTTACGTAAACATAGGTTGTTACTATGTCGTTGGAATCCCTCTTGGATGCCTTCTTGGATTTAAATTCAACCTTGGCGTCAAGGTATGTAAATGCAAACACTTTTTGCTTACACTTTACAGCATATTGTACACTAACCAAAAGTTTGTTTGCACGTACATTTTGTTTGAATCATAATGATGTCGAGTGAAATATGTGCAGGTAACATCTTTTGAGGGCTGATGATATTAATTTATTGTTGTTTACTAGGGAATTTGGTCCGGCATGATAGGAGGAACGGCTATGCAAACACTCATATTGCTCTGGGTTACATTTCGTACGGATTGGAACAAAGAGGTATGCACTTTCATTCTTTTTAATTACTACGATAAAAAGGGTGTTCCATAGAGTGTGTGATCGTGTAAATGTATACTAGAAAAAAGAACTACAAGAATTAAATGGTGCACGAAATTCGCAGGTGGAGAATGCAAAGAAGCGTTTGGACAAGTGGGAAGAAATCAAACAACCTCTTCTCAAGTGAGCAGATACAAAAGGTGATGTTGCAGACTTATGATTTATAGATATCCAGAGGTCAAAA
>BKCP01010514.1:2266516-2288227 GCA_008636005.1 Striga asiatica
AAAAATCAACCTTCATCAAGGCTTTGGATGCCATGTTATGCCTAAGTATTTCTACTCAATTGTTGTTGGCATTCATGATAATAATACCACATTACTACTTTTTGGAAGACTAGTAAGGTGCACGTGCCTCGCACGTGAATCATATAATTTGTCTAATTCAATTTGCTTGTCTTTACCATATAATTTGCCTAATTGAATTTGCATGTCTTTAAATTGATTTGACAAAAATATATTATTTATGATATACATTTTAAGTTAAATATAAGTATATATGTGTGTGTGTGAAAAATGGTTAGGATCATACATATATACTAGTGCAGAGCCCGTGCGATGCACGGGCTGCACAATTTTAAAACAATTTATCCAGACTTATAATTATATACATGAATAAAGAAAAATATACGGGATATATGTAGTACATGACCCGCACGAGATATATTTATTTGGGGAATATTATATTATAAGATGTAATATTAAATAAAAGTTTTATAATACGTAGGAAAATTGTACAATAAAATAGTATTGGACAAAGAAACAATCATATATTATTAAATCTACACAAACTATAAATATTAGAATGGCTCAATATTTTGAGATTTATAATTTATAATTAGTAGAGTAGAATCAATATCTGTTAAGATTTTTAAGAAAAAATCTTGATATACGGAAATCACACTATATGTAGAGGAAGAATGGGATGGAGACGGATAAAATATTGTTCAAGTTTTAGATTATATGAGAATTCCATGCAATATGGGACTCTTTCCAATTATTCAGAATTGTAATATTCGAATTCAAAGCAAGATGGATTCTGTACAATTATTTAGCAACTTACTTTCCAATTAATTGATGTATTACATCGCATAAATGCAGACTAAATATTGTGAAGAGTTGCAAGCAAGGGGGATTCTTTCCATTTATTTAACAACTTAATTTGTACACACCAAGAAAATATTGTACAGTTTTTTTTCGATGAATGTTGTGAATCAATTTTAAAAAACAATGTTTTTAATTAATGTCGTATTTTTTTTTTTTTTGAATATCTATATAAATTTATATAAATTGATGTCGTCCAAAAAAGTTTTATTTAATAAAAGTTTTATTTAATTTCATAATTCATTCCTAATATGAATCCAATATGTACTAATTTGTACACGTGAATATCTAAACTTTTAGCGGATTTTGTGTTGAATAAAAAAATCAGATTTAGATGTAAAACAAAAATTCCGATATTTTTGTGGGAAAGTTTAAAAAAAAAAAAAAAACCAATCGGATTTGTTGTTGCACGCCGATTTAATTGTGCAAGCTAGAATTAAGGAAACACTGATATTAAGGAGCCGTTTTTTGTGTTTATTCACGATTGTCCAACTATTACTATAATTAGGATATATTTAATAATTATGGCGGGAAAAACTTTCTAAATTTATAAAAAAGTTATTCTTTTTATATAATGATTAAAACAAATAAACATAATTATCTTGAATTTAAATAATATACAATTGTGCATATGATTTAAAATAATTAAAACAATTAATATATTACACACATATAAATATATAATATTTATATTCATTTGATATTAAATAATTTTATCTTTTATGTATGATATAATAATTATTATTTTTAAAATAATAAAAATATGTGTTAACAATTTTTTAAGTTTTAATATTAATGATATTTAATAAGTTATATAATTGGACTTTAATTTTCAAAATATTGTTACATATCTATATGGGCTCTTGTTTTAAACCATGACCAATAATATTTGAAAGTGGGCTTTCAAACATTCACTTATTCAAACCCGAATTTCCTGCCCATTAGACATTTCCAGCCCATTAGTATTTTTCCGCCCCGAGATCTTGTAAGCTATTTCAGGCCCATTAGTATATTTTGTCGTGAAAACCAGGTCATAGCCAATCGGACGGCTAATAATATGCGGTTGATATCTAACGGTCAAGAATCAATAGAAGCACATATATAAGCCAAACAAACCCGAAAAATTAGGGTTATTCATTTTGTTCGGTGTTTACCTTTCTCTCTCCAGTTCTTACCATTTTCTCTTATCTTTTTCAATGGATTTCATCGTATTGATCTTATTTTATGTTAATTTTTAGCGTTTATGTTGATAGATCTGAGCTATTGTTAGCGATCTTATAACAGATCTGAGCTATTGTTAGCTATCATCTAACAGATCTGATCTATTCGAGCTCCAAATTTTTGATTTATTTTTTCGATTTTGTTTCGAGTTTGAGAGTTATCTAATAGATCTTAATGATCGATTGTTAGTATTATCTCCATTGAATACTACATGCTGCATATGTTTATAAGACGGAATTCGAAATTCAAAAATTTGGGTTTTTTCGATTTTTATTGTCCACAACATTATTTTCTTTAATTTTTTCACCAATCTGAGCGCAAATTTGAATAATGATTTTTGAGAAATTTCCAATGGACAGCGCCGGCGGGATTTTCCACACGGGTTATAGCTATGGCGCTCAATTCGCGCCGGAGAGGAGGCTCTCCGACGCCAAGACCAGCGACCCTTTCGTAATTGAGGACTCTTGGACTTCCCTAGTGACGACGGCGGCGGTCTCGAGGCGGCGGTGGCGGTGGAGAATACTTCGTTATCATCGGTCAACACGGCCGAGGATCTGCCGCTGGGTGGCTTCCACTCCGCCGGTGGTCACTTTTCCGGTGACCTTTCTTTGCCGATTCGCAATTGAATTATTACTATTAATAATTTTGTTTGGACTTGCCTTGGTTAATTCCATTTTACCCCAGCCTGAAGCCTGATTAACGCCGTGTATTGTAGCTCTTATTTTTGCTTTTTGGATAATATTATTCCACATTGGTATTGTTATATAAATCAATCGTCATACTTTTTTTAAATATATATAATTATGCTGTAAATATTTGTTGACTTTTATTGAATTTGGCAAATGTACTATTAAATTAATTACTTAGTTTTTATACCTCTATCTTTTTTTCGAATGCAGGAAATGTGGCCAAAAATAGAGGAAATTAAAGCTGCTTGGGACTCTCTCCAATTATTTACACGTGAATGATGTAATTGATTGCAACAAAATCCTTTAAAAATTAGAATGGATGTGTATTAATCGAATTCCATGCAAAAAGAACTCTTTCGTGGTCTATCTTAACAAATTGGATAATTTTCTCACTTACCATAAATTTTCTATGCGTTTTTAAATTTAACAAATTCAAAAAATTTCTTCACACACGCCTCATTTACTGGAATTTGTGTACGCGTTTTTCAAACTTTTAAAAGAAGATTTGTCGATTAAAATTCTGACGCGCTTTTTAATGAAGGAAAACGGATGGATAAGGGAAACAAATTATATCAAAATAAAGCTGCGATTTTTAATGAGTAAAAAATGGAAGGTTAATGAAATCTGATCAGTATGTTATTGTTGATATCAGAATTAAATACCATGTGACAAAGGACAGATTAACGATTACATAAAGGCCAAACCACGAACCAGGTCTTTGACAATGAAATTTGAAATGATTGGCACCTCGGAAATATCACCTCGGTTCTCAATGACGTCCAAAGACAAACAGTAACTCCCAAAGGTCGTCAGGATAAAACGCTAAAACCTCGAGATTGCCACCTCGGTTAGAGAGCAGCTTATCGGAGGTCATGGAAGACTCAAATTCTATCGAAAAGCCGACGTCGCGAATAACACCGATTTCAACCCGACAGAAGTGACGCTTGTCACACAGGTAGAGGAGTGCCCATGCTCATCATTACCTAAAAAGCTTGCCTACGTCATTGCCGCCCCTAAGCCGTCAAATCCTCATTAAATAAAGCCAATTTATCTTGGGAGTTGTGCCAAGCATAACTATAAATAGCAGCATTAAAGACCATACTAGGATTCGGCTCTAAGACAGAAAAACCACTACATTTATTAACTCGGTGTTCTCTGCTACCGACTTTGTGTACTAAGAAAAACCGACCTTCCGATTCTGTAACCGACTTCAATATCTTCAATAAAAATCATATTTGTTGCAATCTTTACTGTACTTTTTACCTTAATTACGTTGGTTAAATCCGATTATCAACAGTTATCATTAATGTCTGAAAATCTATTTTTAGAAGTCATTAAATGTTGTTGGCGGGAAAACATTGCTAAAAATATTAAATGGTTAATCTTTTAATATAACTAGTACAGAGCCCGTGCAATGCACGGGGTGCACAATTTTAAGGCTATTTATCCAGACTTATAATTATATACACGAATAAAGAAAAATGTACGGGATATATATAGTACGTGACCCGTGTGAAACACGGGATATATTTATTTGGAGAATGTTATATTATAAGATGCAATATTCAATAAAAGTTTATAATACGCAAGAAAATTGTACAATGTTCAATAAAAGTTTTATAATATTCAAGTGGAGTCTTAAAGTCTCTTGTACATTAAGACTACTGACAAAATAATATTTTAATCAATGAGTTTCCTTTCCTTGTAGCCAAATTGTGAATGTGATTTGAGGAATACAACAAATCGATATATAGCTTACTTGCTTTTTTCATTGTAGTTTTTTTTTTCTTTTTTTCATAAAGAATTTAAAGATATTCTAAAATATAGCAAAAATTAATTTTTTTTATTATAATTAGGAATTTTACTAAATATAGACTCTCAATCTATGGTGTTAATCAACGTTTAAGTCTAAAAAATTAGGAATTTTTACCTCTTTTAATCAACGTTTAAGTCTAAAAACAATAGAGTTATTATAAGTTTTTTTCTACATCTTTTAAAACATTACATATGAGCATGTTAGGGCTAGCTTGTAAAATAATTAATATATTATCTCACTAAAACATATATAATAATGAAAATATAATTTTAGCATATAAATTTATCCCTTGAAATATAAGAGAAAGTAACAGTTTTACTTATTGTTGTTCACCATATAATATTTAATTATTATTTTATTATATAATAAAAAAGGAATATTGTTAAATAGTGTAGTAGAATTGTTATAAAATTATATGAATTTTTTTTTTTACAATATGGATTTAATATTTTTTTATGATTTGATAATATAAACAAATCTATACTTAACTTTGACAAATAAAACAAATAAATACTTTAGTAAGTATTTAATGTATATACTAAATAGGAATATATTTGGTATAATCAAATACCAAATATAATCAAATAAGTCAAAGTGTACATTTTTATTTGGTATTTGATTTTTTTATTATTAAAATCTTTTTATTATATTTACCTTTTTAAAATAAAACAAATAAATAAATCAATTAAATAAATAAAATATTATAATACCAAAATAGTAATGGAATTTAATGCAGTTGACTTTTCTGGATAGTAAATGTAGTAAATAGAATCTCCTCTATATAAGTATAGATATGATATTATATTATGTTGCTCAAAATAGTAATGCATTTATTGCATTGACTTTTTAACTTACTAAATTTCGTAAATAGTACACCTTATTATATCACTCGTAGATGAGAGATTTAATTGTTATTTCTTTAAATTGTTTTTCTAGTTATAACTTGTTTTAGTTAATTCTCCAAATCAATCGTGATTAGAGTGTTTAGGACTTATTTTCTTTTCGAGTGTGATCAAGACTAACGCTAAATTCCGAACTGTCTTCCTCGAGAGATCGACTCGGTGAACGAATCTTTTGATTCGGTACTCGGTAAAAAAATATAATTTGCTACAACAAGAACCATTTTCAAAAATTATTTAAAAAATCGTACCGTTACTACCAGTCTGACCGACTGGTGTTGACCAGTTCACTAGCAAACATTTCAAGCGATATATATTTATTTGGTATATATTTATTATACAACATTTATTTCATGATATATAGATGCAATGTTTTACAAGATACTTATGAAACAATGACGTTATGGTTTCTTACGCAATGACTGTAAACAGGAGCTAGGGATAATCGTTATCCCAAACCAAAAACGTTGTGTACAAAAAAATATTCAATAGTTTATAATTTTTTTTACCTTCTTTTCGATCCATTTATTTATGTTACATATATATAAATTATGTTAATTTTAATATTTCACATGTTAAATATTCTAGAAAAATATATTATCTCGTGCATCACACGGGCTACGCGCTAGTTCTTATAAAAATGTTCATTAATTAATAAATAAAATAAAAAATTGGATAAATATTGTTTCTGTGACCCAAATCCCAATCATATATGGATTGTAAACTCGGAGGCTTGCAGCTAGCTAAAGTTTGCAGTGGGCTTGGGCCGTAAATTACTTGACGGCCTAACATACCGTGCATATGATTGCTTATCGTACCCATGAAGACTATCAGTGAGGCCGTGTAAAGCGGCCAAGCGGAGTCATAATGTTGATGCCTAAATGAATTACGAAAAATAAAATGAATAGTAATAATTGATGACTAAAAAATAAAGTTGACTTAGTTAATGGTGAGTGGGTTGGCGTTGAAAATAGGAGCACTTGTGTGAGTATTGTCTGATGACTTCCGGCAATGGTGGCGGCCTGAACCGTTGACCGGCGGCATCTCAGCTGATTCTTTAGATGCAAATTTAATGTGTGTCTGGTCATGGATTGATTAAATAACCATATTGTGCAACGTTCGTAAATATTTATTTACCATTGACTATGTTTTGTAGTTACTTAACTACTAGTACAGAGTCCGTGCACAATTTTAAGGCTATTTATCCAGGCTTATGATTATATACATGAATAAAGAAAAATGTACGGGATATATATAGTACGTGACCCGTGCAAAACACGAGATATATTTATTTGGAGAATATTATATTATAAAAATGCAATATTCAATAAAGTTTATAATACGCAAGAAAATTGTACAATGTTCAATAAAAGTTTTATAATATTCAAGTGGAGTCTTAAAGTCTCTTGTACATTAAGACTACTGACAAAATAATATTTTAATCAATGAGTTTCCTTTCCTTGTAGCCAAATTGTGAATGTGATTTGAGAAGTACCACAAATCGATATATAGCTGACTTGCTTTTTTCATTGTATTTTTTTTTTAATGAATTTAAAGATATTCTAAAATATAGCAAAAATTAATTTTTTTATTACAATTAGGAATTTTACTAAATATAAACTCTCAATCTATGGTGTTAATCAACGTTTATGTCTAAAAAATTATGAATTTTTATCTCTTTTAATCAACGTTTAAGTCTAAAAAACAATAGAGTTGTTATAAGTTTTTTTTCTACATCTTTTAAAACATTAAATATGAGCATGTTAGGGCTAGCTTGCCAAATATAATCAAATAAGTCAAAGTGTATATTTTTATTTGATATTTGATTTTTTTATTATTAAAATCTTTTTATTATACTTACCTTTTTAAAATAAAACAAATAAATAAATCAATTAAATAAATAAAATATTATAATACCAAAATAGTAATGGCATTTAATGCAGTTGACTTTTCTAGATAATAAATGTAGTAAATAGAATCTCCTTTTATATAAGTATAGATTGTATAATACGGAAATAGTAATGCAATAAATGTTGTTGACTTTTCTTTATACTAAATCTGGTAAATGGTATACCTTTTAATATAAGTATAGATTTATTATGAGAAACAAATTGCTAAGGGCGTGATTATATATGAGTTATAACCAATTTTAATCGATTATAATCGGTTGAGTTATTTCATATCCAATCATCTAGCTCAAAAGAAAACTCAACTTAACTCGCTTACTTCTTATAAATATAAACAATCATTCTCATACATCACATCAATTTTTATTTATTACCATTCATCTATTAATATAATTTTAACTATTATATTAATAGAAGAATGGTATAATTTTACATCACATCAATTTTGAACATTATATTTTAAATATTATTTGATTTCAAACTCAAAATCATTCACTTGTTATACTTTATTCAAACTAACTCACTTTAACTAATTTTAGCCAAACAAAATTGGTCAAAACTGGTTGGATTCATATCCAATTGTGCCTAAGAAGCTCAACAAATATTCATTTTGGAAGATTGAAACAGTCAATTTAATGGTAATTAAACAAATATTTCAAGTAAAATTCAATAAAAAATGAAGACACGTACACAAAGACTAACATAATGTGGAATAATTTTATTGACACTAACACATTGTCAAAAAATCATGAAGTTTTAAATTTTAATTGAAAATGATATGATAATATGGATCTGGTAAAGTTTCTTTTGCCTAAAAAGATATCGTAACACGAATAGAACAATGAGTTATATCTATTAGCATATATATTATTTTTAATTTAAATTTTTTACCTATCGTCATTAACATGTTACTTATTAATCATCTTAATCTACCTCATATTAAACAGTTAAATATAAACGATTTGAATTAGGTATATTCACTTTTATCTAAGAGTATAGAATAAGTATTAAAACTCGATACAAAATATTTGCATATTGTAAAAGTATAATGAATTTGGACATATTAATGTAAGGATAAGTAAAAAATAATTATATGGATGAAATTCTTATATTTAATGTATGAATTAAATAATGAATGTTATTACCGAAAAAAGTCATAGTAAAGTGTGATTGTCTTTATAGAGAATATTTATTTGTGTCTTCATTGAGAAATATGATTTAATAGCTGTCTACGTTGATACCTAGAAATGGAAATTAGAAATGGCATTTCATTCTTACAAAATTATAGATAAAATAAGTTTGATTAAATGTGAAAGAAAAAAATGCGGATAGTTCGTTTATTTGTCTCTCTTCAATTTACTTCTCGTGCATCATTTGGCTTGAATCAATTGATACCAACCATTACCCTTAATTTTGTTTATTTCATATTAAATTTTGTGAAGTAAATTGCTGAATAGTACACCAATTATTCTATATGGAAGGGATATAGTAATGCGAAAAAAAAAATACAAAATACAATTTTAATATAATCAAAGAAGTTACACCAACAATTTACATCTGTATAAAAGGATTAGCCAATTTCTATATTGCTATATTTTTTGTAAGGAATTTTTCCATCCAAAGATTTTTTTGGAGAAAATTAGAACGTTTTTTTTTTCGTTTTTTTAATTTGATACACAATATAATGTTTTCATAATTTTACAATCCATTAATGTGATTATATTTGAAAATGTTATGACTAATTAATTTGGTAAAATAATTGTCTTATGTGGATTATTAAATTATAAATATGACATTATACAAAAATAAAGATACATTTTTATATAGAAGCAAATAATTTTGTAATGTAATAGACATGTGTTATAGATCTTTGCCCTTTAAATTGTTTTAGTATTTCTAATGTTTCAAATTCAATCTACATAAAATATAAATCATAAACTTGTTAGTGCATATAAACACAAGGCATTAAAATTATTATACAAACACAAGGCATTAAAATTTTAAAATTAAACTAAATTTACATAATAATTTATGTATATTTTGTGACTATATATATATACATACATATATAAAAAAAAAAAAAAATAGAATAAGCAAAATTGTTATTTACTCCAAATAAATCTTAAATATGTAACATGGTGACATGTGATTGGACCCTCATAGTGGGTAACACAATAAAAACATAAATAAAAAATGTGTGTGAAGTTAATTTCTTAAATAATTATTTAACATGAAAAAGCACATGTTAGGTCATTTTTCTCGCATTAGTGTGATGTTGAAAAAATAGAAATATGAAAAAGGAGATCAACAACTATTTCAAACACCAATTACATGACATTTAAATGAAGAACTAATGGATCGCTTATTAAATCATAAACGTATTATATAAGTTGACATCCAAAACCCGAAACTAATGAAAAAATTGCATCCATTAACCAAAATAAAATATCCACTGAACTAAAAATGAAAAAAAAGAAATACCCAAAATATAAAATGGAAAGACATGTTTATATAATTAAGGAATAATTAATACTCTCTCTCATTAAATGGACTCTTAACAAATGACAATTAAGCCATAAAAAAATTAAAAGAGTAAGGGTAATTTGGTCTATCAAAATTTTTTACAAAAATATTCACACTTTTATATTAGTAGATAGATAGATAGATAGAGATAGAGACAGAGATGAGTGAATGAAAAATTATGTATTCATTTGTATGATATTTTGTCCACTTAATTAGCAGTGATTTGTCATGTACTCCATCAATTTCCCTATATCAACCAAAAACTTCCTCTCTCTTAGCGTACATGGTTTGCCATGTGCAATTTAATGGGACGAATATCTTTGATATCTTATTTTTTTTATAGTATTCGATTATCAGAGTTGTCCAAACAAATCATATTATCTTTAATTTATTTAACCTACCGATTGATTTACTACCAAAACTATTATATCTTAATAAATCTTTTTTATACTAACAATTGTTAAACATAAATATAGCACATGTTTTAAACCACTACAAGAAAATGATGAAATTCCAACGGAAATATATTCCATTGAAATTCCAACGGTAATTTCAATAGATATTTCAATGCTATTACTTCCGTTGGAACTTTCATTGGGTTCCAACAGAAATTCCAACAAAAATATTCCATTGGAATGAGTTTTCCATAGGAATTTCCGTTGTATTTTAACGATTCCAACGTTTGATTTTCCAACAGGGGTGGAATAAAAATTCCAACAGAAATTACATATTCCAACAGAAATTATTGCGGTAGAAAACCGTTCAAAAAATAGCCGTTAGAATCATCAAATTTCATCTAAAATTCCAATGGAATAATTTCGTTAGAATTCCCATTGAAATCATTTCAACAGAAGCTATACCATTAAAATATCTGTTGGAATTATTTCAACAAAAGTTATACCATTAGAGCATTTGATAGGTCGAAAAATGTGCGCATTTTATATGTTTAATAGTGTACTTTTATACGCTTAATTTATTCGCACATTTATATTTTTCGACTTATTTATTATTTGGATGGATTCATTTGCTTTGATTATTTTATGTTTATTTTCCACGCATTGGAGTATTTTGTGTATATAAAACAACGGACGAGAGTTCATGCTATAATCGAGCCTCCGATATCAGCCTATTTTTGGGCCCATATGTTCATTGTGATGTTTAGGCCCGATTAAGAGGAAAAAAAAAAAAGAAGAGGAATTTACATCTTTTAGTAGCAGATATGATTTATATTACACTTATATACTTATTATATACTTATTTATAAGATTACCAAACCAAGTAAAAAATATTATAATTATACCATCATGTGAAATGCTGCAATTTTAACCGTTATTAAGAAATTTCGGGACAAATTAAATGCTATTCACTACAAGAAATTGTCAAAATGCCAACAAAAATTTTTCCGTTGGAGATTACCAACGGATTAGTAATGCATTATATATACAATTTTTATAAACGGATTACCAATAGAATACTAACAAAATATAGCAACGAAAATTATATCTTTGTATTCCGTTGGCAAATAGTGACGGAAATATTCCGTTAGTAAATACAAACAAAATACGAATAGAATAGCAACAAACTCTCTTAAAATTGTATTAGCAACGGATTATTTCGTTGGTAAAATAGCAACAGAATCACAATGGGCACCTTTAATATTGTATTAGCAACGGATTATTTCGTTGGTAAATAGCAACGGATTTTTTCCGTTGGCAAATAGCAACGGAATAGCAAGGGACACCTTCAATATTGTATTAGCAACGGATTATTCTGTTGGTAAATAGCAACAGCTTTTTCCGTTGGCAAATAGCAACAGAATAGCAACAAACTCTTTCAAAATTATAATAGCAACAGACTATTTGGTTGGTAAATAGCGACAGATTTTTTCCGTTGGCAAATATCAATGGAATAGCAACGGACACCTTCAATATTGTATTAGCAACGGATTATTCCGTTGGTAAATAGCAACGGATTTTTTTCGTTGACAAATAGCAACGGAATAACAACAAACTCTTTCAAAATTGTAATAGCACCAGACTATTCCTTTGGTAAATAGCAACGGAATAGCAACAAACTCTTTCAAAATCGTATAATGTCATTATTATTATTATTTATAACACTTACAAAAGTAAAATTCTTTATATATATATATATATATATATATATATATATAATGATAAATATTTAATTTACATTAATATTATTTAGTTATGTAATTAATTTAATAATATTTAAATCAATTCAAAATAAATATGTGCCACATATGCATTCCATTCATTTTTAGAATTTGTTATATATCATAATAATTAAAAAAAATCATATATATATATATATATATATATATGATTTTATGACATTGTTAAATATGTTAAGCCTAAAAGTAAAATTAGTAATTAGGCCGTATTATCGTTGAATTTTGTGATATTGTTTTTTAATTAGAGTATTGAATATTATGATAGATGATAGATGATATTAAAAAATCATATATACATATATATGATTTTATAATTGTACTTATTATTTATAAAGATATTTAGATATATGATAAAATTTTACCAAAATATTTATTTTAATTTGTGAATAAAAAATTTTATAATGACACTTATTTTGAAAGGAATATAATATAATTTGTTATCAGTTAGTGCACTGTACGAGTTGTGTACTAATTTAAATAGACACATTTATGTAATTTTGCACAGTTTAAATTACATATAATATTTTCAATAAATTAATATAGGTAAATTATATTACATATTTATTCCATATTTTTATTTTGTAAACATTATTTAATGAGGTAATAAATTTGAATGATAAGGTGGCCGACAAAAAATCTAGAAAATTGCGAGAATATATATATATATATATATATATATATATATATTGTGTGTGTGTGTGTGTGTATACATACATATATAAATGAAAATTTATTGTGTAGTCCAAATTTGTGTTTCAAATTTAAAAGTTAAATAAGTAATTATTCATAACTTATGAGTCAATATTAACTTTGACGTAAATGAAATAGTTAATTATTTAATTTAATAAATTACTCAACTACTTAAAATTTTTTATTTGGATAGTTTATACAAAAATAAATTCATTTTAATTAACTAATCAATATAAGTTTTATAACTATACTTATTATTTTAATAGATATTTAAATATTTGATAAAATTTTACCAAAAATTTCTTTAATGGAATCACATTGTAATTGAATTTATAAATAATTTTTTTTAAAATGACACTTATTTTGAAATAAATATTATATAATATATTATCAGTTAGTCCACCGTACGGGTTGTGTACTAATTTAAATAGACATATTTTATGTAATTTTTCACAATTTAAATTTCGTATAACATTTTAAGAAATTAATATAGGTAAATTGTATTACACATTGTGATAGGTCGAAAAATATGTATTTTTTATATATTTAATAGTGTATTTTTATACACTTATTTTATCGCACATTTATATTTTCGATTTATTTGTTATTTGGATGGATTCATATACATTTATATTTTGTTATATTTATTTTCAGCATTTAAAGTATTTTGTGGATTCGAGTAATTGGATGACGATACACGTTAATCTGGCCACGGTCGAAGCTTAAATTGAGGCCCAATTTGGTGAAGTTATCAAGTGAATTATTTGTTAAGGAGAATTAATTGGAGATTATCCAAAAGAGATGGGCCCATTGTGGAGGAATTAACAAAGAAGAAAAAAACGTAGAGAATTTGCACTTTATACGAGAAGATTCCTCAATTTTTGTAACTCTACCATAGTAACTAAAATAATTGCGTATCTACCTAAATCAACATATTTAATTAGATTAATGTCTAAATAAGTTATCACATCCTTTCCAACGCCCTCCCCTTGTTATCCGCTTAAATTACCGTTTCATTCTGGGAAAAAAAAAAAATCTTTACATATTTATGAAGCAGATCAACCTTACTGCTCGATAGCCCTCCTAAAAACGCAGCTAAGATGATGGCTGATTGTGGTTCACCGGCAAGGGGCTGACGAAGAGGGTTGCCGAAATCTGACGGAATCTATGGCGATGGGAAATTTGTTGCTGCGCTGTTGTCGTCGCCGGCGGTGGTGGCTAGTACGGGCGATTGGGTAAGGGGTGACGATAAGGTAAAACCGAGAAGGGCTTGGGATTATCTTCTGAGCGATTTCTCAAAGGTTGGGAGCTCTGAGATTTCTGTACGATGAGGTGAACGATGATGAGAGAGAAAGAGTATATATGCAGTATATGTACAGTATATGACCCGCGTCCCTGCCAAAACATAAGAATAAATTTCGACCAGAAAAGCGGATGGGGACACACATATATAGAAAATATACATAAAATATACTCTCGAGTTTTAATCGATTCTCAAATCAATTTCAAAACTCACATATACATAAAGTATATTTGCAGCATATTTGCAGTATTATGGTATATGTACAGTATATTTGCAGTATATGTTAAAGCAATATATATAGGCGATGAAGATTTCGTGAAATTTCGTACTCTTTGCCCGATTTTCTGAAATTACGCGCTAGGAACATGGAAGGTTGTTCCACTTATCTTGTAACTAATTTTAGGCATGATTATAATTAATATTTATCTTTTAGGTATATACACAATTTAATTAGTATGAATGATAATATTGCAATTATTTAAAAATCGTGTAGCACAGGTCAAAATTTCCCTAAATTGGTGGGAGGAAATTATTCATGAGGTACCAGGACTTGCATGCAAGTGGAATTATTTGATTGNTGAAAAAAAAAAAAAAAAGAATTTGGACCCAAAACTTGCATGATTCATGTGAAGAGAAGAATTGGACCAATCAAAAAATTGATTGGTTGAAAAGTCCAACTTGTTTAGGATTATTTGGGAAAATTGAGTATGATTCATGTGAAGAGAAGAATTGGACCAATCAAAAAATTGATTGGTTGAAAAGTCCAACTTGTTTAGGATTATTTGGGAAAATTGAATTAGCTGGGACTCATAATTGGCACCACTCATATACGCACAGGGAATTTATTGGGCGAGAGGCATTATTCACATTAAATTCTATATAAGTACATAAGTAAATAATACTCACATGTAGAGTCTCCTTGATTTTTTATTTTTGGTAGGACCCATTTAATGTGAGTGTTATGTACACCTCTATGTACAATATTATGTACTTGTAACATTTCTCTTATTCACGAAAAGAGAAAACGAGCAGTAGCCGAACGAGAGCACGATATGCGGAGGGAATCCGCACTCGCATACGATGGAGATATTTTTATCCTCTCTCTTTTATCTTTTATTTATTTTTATTAGTATGTTGAGATAGGATTTTTATCCAGTTTTATGAGAGGTTTGAACCCTAACTTTAATTTATTTACAAATTGAAGGATTTATTTTTATTATTAGTTAATTAACACTCCGTATGTATTTTTGTTGATGAGTTGATTCATACTATTTGTGGTCAATATTTATGAATTATGAGTATTTGATTTAGCTCGACCAGCTACGTTGAATGTTCATAGTTTAATTGCTAGATTTTGAACTTTAATCCGTAAATGCTATTGTCTCGTTTCATTAGAAGTAAACTAGGGGTCGTGCATCTCTAGGGTATCGTGAACATAAGTTAAATAGTCCGAGCTTTGCGTCCATTGCTTAGACTCATATATTTTCTTAGAGATTACTGCCGCTAGTGAATCAAATCTAGAGAGCTTATTCTAGGTTGTCCACTAGTTAGGTTTAGTTGAAGAGCTTATTTCGATTAAATACTCGGTAAGAGAAAATTCAGTTAACAGAGCTTGTTGTTAGCTAGAGTTGGTAATTCGTTAGCAATTTTAAGAAGGTGTTGAAATTAATTAATTGTAGATTTAGATTAGGTGATAACTGAACCGAAAACTGGACTTCTCTCATTTTATTTTATTTTGTTATTTTTATTATCTTAAAATCAATCCCCCCTTTTATTGTTTTAGTAGGTTTAATTCGATTAATACGAGAATATCACAATTTAGTTCATACTCCTCGTGGGATCGACCCTTACTCGCCGCTACTACTAGTTAGTAGAGGTTAGTCGAGGAATATTATAAATATAAATTCGCCGCGTTGCGACGCGCGGTCAGCATTAAATGCAGACAAGACATGTGACAGTTACTCGATGGACAAGCAATCGACTGACATGGGACCCCCTGGGCGATTCTGCACCAAATAATCATACAGTAACATGCCAACCTCAACAAGCGTGTCTTGTGGGTTTCATAGTATAAATACCCACAATTGTTCAAAAGAGAGATGCGACTTTTGCCATAACACTGTAATATTTTCCATTGAATTCTGAAAAGGCAGGGACTGAGGGTCCGACCAATTTCATATATAAAAATGAGGAAGTCTGACCTCATTCGATTGAATTTATCATCTTTGTTCATTGTTACTGTGACATTTGTTGCAGCCTTGATTCAATAATCACACTATTAATCCCATAATATTCTACGTAAGATCATCTTAACTTAGGGGATTACCCTAACCCGTTGTTACAAAATTTGCATAACAACATCTTGCATCCATGAAATTTCTTACCGGGATTTGATAGTCTTTGATGTGCGTAATTGAGTTCTCAAACCACAATAACAAACAAGATTTGAAGGAGACGAGAATAAATAAGCAGAAGACATCGATTAATTTATCTCTCTCGACCTTGACCTTTCTCGTGATTGAAGGAGACGGACCAATTTCAGAATTAGGGTTCATAATAATATGGTCGATTGACATATAAGGGAGAAGATGGTGAGGTGTCAATTTTTTTCCACCAGCCAATATTGGAATTGTTAAATTCGCATGAAGTCGTCATGACATGTCATGTCAGATAAAAATTCAAATCACATCACACCACGTCATTTTTTTATCTAGTGTGCATATGCAAATGGATCAAAATTGATTAAATTATCAAATTGTTGGACTCAATTTTAAAATAGTCAAGAAATTGATTTTTAAACTTTAGCCAAATTATAAAATAAATTTTAAATTTTGGACGGATGCGGAATAGACTTTGGATTCGTCGGCTGCCCCATCTTATAAATTAATGCTACTACTGAACCACCCGCACACGGCACACTCCTCTCATTCATTACCCCGACACACACACAGAGAGGCTGACATGGCGCAATCAGCCGACTATCACAGCCCACAGCCCCCTCTCCACTCGCCGGAGACCCCTCCGCCGCCGGCCGCCACCGCCCACACCAGCTTCCTCTTGGAGAAGGTTCTCACAGACACAAACATGCCCCGCGCGAAACGTCTCCGGACTGCCACGTGGATCGAGCTGAACCTCCTCTTCTGGCTGGCGGCCCCGGCCGTGATGATGTACATGATAAACAACGCCATGTCACTCACCACCCGGATATTCTCCGGCCACCTCGGAAATCTCGAGTTCGCCGCCGCCTGCCTCGGCAATCAAGGCATCCAGCTATTCGCCTACGGCCTCCTCGTAAGACTAATTTAATTTTAACCCTAATTCAAAAAATCAATTTGAATTTTCGAATTGCTGATTCCTCCCCTCCTTCCGCCGCAGCTGGGGATGGGCAGCGCCGTCGAGACGCTGTGCGGGCAGGCGTATGGCGCGCGGCGGTACGAAATGCTTGGCGTGTACCTGCAGCGGGCCACGGTGGTGCTCCTCCTCTTCAGCCTCCCGATTGTGGCCCTCTACCTCCTCTCCCGGCCGCTGCTCCTCCTGATAGGCGAGGCGGAGCGCGTGGCGGCACTTGCGGCGGTTTTCGTCTACGGCCTGATCCCGCAGGTGCTAGCGTACGCGTTCAACTTCCCGATCCAGAAGTTTCTGCAGGCGCAGAGCATCGTGGGGCCGAGCGCGTTGATATCACTCGCGGCGCTGGGGGCCCATCTGGTGATGAGCTGGGCCGTGGTTTACAGATTGGGTATGGGCCTGCTGGGGGCGTCCCTTGTGCTGAGCCTGTCGTGGTGGGTTATCGTGACGGCCCAATTCGTGTACATCGTGAGGAGCCACAGGTGCAGGGACACGTGGACGGGGTTCAAGTGGGAGGCGCTGACGGGGCTGTGGGGGTTCGTCAAGCTGTCTATTGCGTCAGCGGTGATGCTGTGCTTGGAGACGTGGTACTTTCAGGTACTAGTCCTCATTGCGGGCCTGCTGGAAAACCCTGAGCTCTCCCTCGATGCGCTTGCCGTCTGGTGAGTGAGTTTTTAAATAAAAAGCGTATGAATAAAAGGATGAGGATTATATTGGAAAAGACGTTATAACTGCACAAAAGATCCACAAATTAATATGAACCGGGCATAACATCTATACTTATATAAAAGGGATCCTATTTACTACATTTAGTATCCAGAAAAGTCAACTGCATTAAATGCCATTACTATTTCGGTATTAATATTTTATTTAGCTGATTTATTTATCTACTAGTGTGTACCCCGTCGAAGCACGGAAACAATATTAATTCTACAATATTATAAATAGACCTCGAGTTTGAGTTACTAAGTGAAAACTACTATTGATTCTATTTAAAAAGAGGAAGAAAAAAATAATTATAAATTAAAGAAGAGGATAAACAATACTTAATAATTATAAATTAAAGATTCGGGGTCAAACAATGTAAAATTATTTTGTATAAGAGAAAATAAAATTTGCATTATTTTGTATAAGAGAATATAAAATTTGGATGTTCAATATTAAAACACCTAAAATGTTATATTAGTATATGTAAAAGTATTCAAAATTTTCTATATTATTTTTTGTAAGATGTGAAGTCACTACAACTTTTCCAAACAATTTTAGAAGGAAAATATATTTAAAAACATTTGCATTTAACATTGTGTAAAAAAGATTTTTCTAGACTGTTTTGTAGAGAAAAACATGTCTAAAAATATTTAAATTTAACATCAATTATGTATATGTGTGTGTATATATATATAAATATATATATAGAGAGAGATAAATATGTAAACAAAATGTCTAAACAATTTGCTTAAAATATCTAAAATATTATAAGCCTAATTTAATAAAGACATTTAGATGGTACCGAATTTATGGTGTTACTCCATCTAACAAAATTTGATTACACATAATTTCAAAATTATTATTATACTTTTTACATTGTTTTGAGTTTATAATATTTGTAAAAATATTAGTAATTAGACCAATGAAAATTAGCAGCGTCGTCGTATTTTATTTTTTTTAAATAAGGGATGAGATTTTGAGTATCATAAAAACAGGTAAAAGAAATACAAATATTTATTATCACCGACGGATTTGAGTACAAAAAACAGGAAAAAAAGAAAAACAGATATATACTGTCATCGGGACGGTTTTGAGTACCAAAAAAACAGGAAAAAGAAAAACATATATATACTGTCACCGGCGGTTTTTGAGTACCAAAAAAAGAGGAAAAAGAAAAACAGATTTATACATAGCCGATCTTTTGCCTATTCAAAATTGACCAACAATTACTATATATAGGATACATTTAATGATATTGGCGGGAAAAACTTGCTAAATTTGTAAAAAGGTTATTCTTTTTATATAATGATAGATATATATATATATATATATAATAAGAATTACCATTTTTAAAAAATGGCAGATCAATTATATAGTCAAATTCTCTCATCATAAATTACTTTTCATTAATGACAATTTATTTATTTATTATTTTTTTAGAAAAAACGGACCAACATTAATTGATTTCCTTAAAATGTGGAAGTTGTTGCTTTATTTTTGTACAGAAAATCGGGCTTCATTATATAAATTTGTTCAATTACACAATGAATTTGCTATGATATAATTATTTTTTATGGGAACTTTTTTTTTAACAGAAAAATATGACATTTCAATAAGATTTTCGATCTTTTAAGACTGATTGTTATCCTGCTGTGAAATTGAACATTCCAATATACCTTAACAAAATATACACGTGTTGTATACATCAGTTAATAGAAATATAGAATCCTCATATATATATATATATATATATGTAGTTTTTCTATTACCAAATTTAATTGATAGTTGTTGTGTTATGGATTTTTCATAATTGATACTTGGTTGTTGTGATATTTAGTTTTGTTGGTGTGGCAAAAATTCTAATCTATATATATAATAAGAATAATCATTATAATGCAAATTAGAAAAATATTGATATTAGAAGAGATTGAGTTCATAGGTTTTTTTTTTTTAAATCAAAGTTGTTTAATTAGTATACAAAATTAAATTCTAAAAAAATATATGTGTATATTTTGTACATTATTTATACACTATTTAATTTTAAATTTATTTACATATTCTAAATCGATTACTTATATAAATAATACCAACGTGCATTAAATATTTTTCATTACATAAAATAAAAAGAACAAGAAGACGTGCAACTTCTATAACTTTATAAATAATAATGACATTATATGGCAACAGAGTTTATAGCGAAATAATAATTAACTATTATATAGTGAACAATAATAAGTACAATTGTTATTTTCTCTTATATCAAGGAATAAATATATATAACAAAATTAAATTTATATTAGTATAAATGTGTTAGTAAGATAATATATTAATTATTTTACAAGTTAGCCCTAACATGCTCACGTTTAATGTTCTGACTAATAAAACAACGCTGATTAAAAGATGTGAAAAATAGACAACAATCATATTTTTTAGACTTAACGGAGATTAAAAGAGGTGAAAAATGGATGATAACCCTTTTCAGACTTAAACGAGACTTAACGGTGATTAAAAGAGGTGGAAAATAGATGATAACCTTTCTCAGACTTAAAGCCTGTGAAAATAATTCATTTAATGTTTCTCTCACGTGCATCGCACGAGGTACGTACTAGTTTCCAAAAAGAATAAAATCACGCTAAAACTAACAACCGATTTGAACATAATGTTCGCAATTTAATTAGTTAGTATGATCGAATGTTCTCAATTTAATTAGTTAGTGGATATTTTGTACTATGATGAAAGTTACTAGACAAAGTTAGAATAGTTAATTTCTGCTAAATAACTATCATTCAAAAAATAATTGTCTTAAACTTATAGATCAGATCTAAAATTGCACTGTACAAAAATATCACATATAGAACGTAGCGAAAAGACGTGACAAGTGCGACAAAAATAGAAGTTGGCTTGAAACTTGAGCACATTGTTGATGAACTTGATTTGCATTATATTTGACCTTAGTGGAGTAGGCAATCCCACGTCATAAACGATGTTTATTTTGACTTAATATGATTAATGCGCGAAATGACATGACTGCCTTAATCATGTGCCCTTTTATAGTTTTATTATTTATGTGGGGGCAACTATTAAATTTAGATAATTAATGTGTGAAAAGACAATAGCGAATAAAGTACTTGCTAGTTGCCACTAAATTAACCATGTACATTCAAACATTAAGAGTTGGTTGGATATAATTTTTTTATTGGATTCTTGAGTAAGTTTGAGTGAATTTTGAATTTGTATTAAAATAATATTTAAAATAAAATAATTAAAATTAATTTATTGTAAAAATATGAGAGATATGATTGGAAGTGATGATTAGTTAAAATTATCTGAGTTGAAAAATAGTGAATTAAAATTGATATAATGTGTGAAGTAATTGATTGATATTATTTAATTATATTGAGAAAATTTGGTTGATTTAAATTTGAGTTGTGATTGAATTTATTTGATAAAAACTTATATCCAAGCATACACTAAATATTAAATGTTTATACGTTGATATTCTAGTTATGTCCATCTAATCATTAATCAGTTATACTTTTT
>BKCP01010514.1:2324539-2338526 GCA_008636005.1 Striga asiatica
AGCCCGACCCGGCCCGCATCCCCCACATCTTCCACTCCACCTCCCTCACCCCCGCGTCGCAATTCCACCGCCTCGTCTACACCAAAGCCATCTCCAAACTCAGGGACTCCAACGACCCCGACTCTATCCGGATCCTGCTCCGTGACTCCATGGAGCGCCTCAGCACCCGCAAATCCGAGCACCTGATTTCGCAATTCATCGTCCTCTACGGCCGGGGCGGCCTGGTCGGAGACGCCGTCGACCTGTTTGACCAGATGCCGGCCATGGGCGTGAACCGCAACGTGAAGACTCTCAACTCGTTGCTCTATTCCTGCTTCCTGGCCCGCGATTATACCGAGATGGCAAGGATTTTTCGAGATTTTCCCCGAAAATACGGGCTGGAGCCGGATCTGGATACGTATAACTCCGTCCTCAAGGGTTTTTGCGACGGGGGCCGTTCGAGTGAGGCCCACGCCATACTGGCCCAGATGGAGGGTAAAAACGTAAAACCGAATTTGACCACGTTCGCCACTGTAATCGCCGGTTTTTACATGGAGGAGAAGAATGACGAAGTGGGGAAGATTATGAACCTCATGAAGAAACACGGGTTGAAGCCCGGGATTAGTATCTACAACGTGAGGATAAAGAGCCTTTGCAAGCTCGGGAGATCTGACGAGGCCAGAGCATTGCTGGGTGGGATTGTGTCCAAAGGGATAAAGCCCAATCGTGCGACTTACGGGAACTTGATTTACGGGTTTTGTCGGGAAGGTAAATTGGAAGTGGCTAAGGGCTTGTTTGGGGAGATGGTGGGGAAAGATTTGGAGCCGGAGCCCGTTTGCTATTTCACGCTCGTGTTTTTCATGTGCAAAGGGGGTGACTTTGAGGCGGCTTTGGATGTGTGCAGGGAGGTTATGGGGAAGGGATGGGTGCCGAACATGACGACCATGAAGTTGCTTGTTGATGGGCTTGTGGGGATGGGGAAAGTGGACGAGGCTAGGGAGATTATTGGGCTTGTGAAGGAGAAGTTTCAGAGGAATAGTGATAAGTGGAGTGAGGTTGAGGATGGCTTGCCTAAGTTATAGGAGTCAGAGAAGTATCATTTGGATTTTGGCTATTTATTTTCTGAGTAGAAAAAAGGGCTCTAAGAAGATGAAGGTTATTTATTGTATTTGCAGCATGAAATTTGAGTTGCTTGGTTTGTTTCTTGGCATTACTAGCAAATTTTGTTCCAACTAATTAACAATCTAGTGTACTCCACCTTAATGGGATTTACCGTTTCCATCATTTGAAATCGCATGCGCAAAGATACTTTGATGTTTACTTCAACTACCTTGAAGTAAGATAAATCATGACAGAATGGAAACAATACATGTATTTTGGCATGATAAACATTAGATTTATTTTCACCCAGGAGACGGTCACAGATTTTCCATCATCAAGTGGTGAACAATCTCTGACTTTCGTTAAAACTCAACATGCAATCACTCGGAACACGGAAGTACAAAATGTTGTTCCTGATGAAAACATATTCGACCGAAAAAAAAAAAAGAATAAAGAAAAGAAGCCAATTCATTCCCTTGAAGTAAAGGGAGATTGGTCAAGTTCTTGATTTGGGTGTCTTCATTAATGCAGCTCTATTTTTCAAGTGTTGCACACCATACGCTGCAGTTGAAGCTACCGTAGTAGAAGCCACTAACCAGCTGCACCACAAACCAAAATCACGGGCTCATCAATTTTCATACCTACACAAACAGGAGTCTACCTGATGTAAGGCAAGCTAACTTACCTCAAACAACTTATATATAGCTGAGTTTCTTCATTTCCGAATCCTGGCTGAAGCAGGGCTGCTGCTACTAGAGCGAGTTGGAAAACTGTATTCACCTGAATTACACAGAAAAAACATTATCTTATATAGTTAATGTGATGCTTATTGTAATTTTCTTAGCAACTTTCAGCAACCAAAAGCTAAAATTAGTACAACACACCAGTGGAAGATCTCTATATACAAGAACATAGTTATTTTGGTCCTATGTTCAAAGAATACTTCCACCCCTTCATTCTTGTTACATACATGGACAAATGCTATACAGTTTATGTACCTTGCTTATAAAGAGAGGTTCAACTTTTTGTGCATAAGCCCCATTGAGGTTGAAAAAGTCATGCCAGCTGTTCCACTAGTAAGGAGATGAAATTGAGCAAAGTAACTATTAAGATTTTGAATTGAAACCAATTGGAAAGTTCATATGCTTTTGGTCACCTTCCAATTCAAACTGCTAGCTCTTTTGTAAACCGCACCACCAACAAGAGCAACGTCGCGCATCACCACAAGTGCAACTAGTCCAGCTTCATATGGAAAAGAATTAACTTGTATAAGCTAGTAAAACAATAACTGAATAAGTCGTTAAATAAAATATTCTGACATCACAATTCACAAAAACACCTACAAAAAAATATGAAAGCAAAGAGTTCAATACGGGTAATGAAAATAAGACTGTAGTTTTTTTTACTCTCCACCTTAATTTGCAGTAGCAACAAACTAGGTTATCTTTAGTAGTTAAGAACGAACATCTATGTTATACGGATCAATAGTACAAGATAAAAAATGATGGGAGATCAAAGAAAAAGGAAAACATAAACTTACGATGTAGAAGATCCTTTTCCACCATTGCTAGAGCAACACATCCAATTAAAACCTTAAATATTTTTATGAACAATAACCAGTGAGCAAACAAAGAGACCAAGGTAGCTTCTCATAATAAGTAATTACGAAAACTGGTACGATTTGAAGGTTGGCCCTTGATTATTCATCACTTCACTATATCTTACCTTGTCTGCAAGGGGATCAAGGTAGGATCCAACTACAGAAATGATTCCCATTTTCCTAGCAACGTAACCATCCAACTGAAAAAGTATTAGAGACGTCAGACGAGACATATTGCCTAATCTTTTCAGTTCATAATGTCCTCGAAAAAAAGGGGAACAAAAAACAGAGGATAACATCAATACCCAATCGGTAGCTCCTGAAATGAAAAGTCCCACAAATGCAGAAGAATACATCTCCTGGACAATCATCCTGCAAAAGGGTATTTTAATCAACACATAGAAATTAAACAAAACAAGATTCTGTTTTCTGCAACTAAATCGAGAAAAAGAAAATGATGATGCCCTTCACTTATCTCCGGAAGAAATAAGGACTCCCAAACAAAATCTTTAGAAAGAGCACACTTGGGTAATCAAATGTCTTACAAAAACCTATACCATTTCCCACCAAAAAGATTCTAATCTTTCAGCCTAAATTCAGAAACATCATGTTGATGATAATAAGAAACATCATGTTGATGATAATGTAACTCTTCAAAACCTGAGTAATAAGCATTCGAGAGACAAGTCACTTAAATGAAATCAGGCCTCTTTCCCTGCCTAGAATATCAACATTCATGTACTGAATAAACCTTAAGATTCCATGATAAACTAAGAGTTTTACTGACACCTTAACAACCATGAACAAGAATACCGAGAAACCACCACTTCCGCATTTCTTTGAATGCGGAATAATAAAAAAAGAGGAAACAGTTCCTTTCATTTGTTGATCACTTACAACATGCACCATACACACAAATCCAATTAAAGGCACAGGAAAGCCTCCACGTATGGCATTTAAAGCAGAATGCAGAATACACTCTGTATTATTCCATAAAATAAGGTACCCAAGCCAATCAGATCACCACATTACTATCCATTAAAAGAACTACAATACCAATTTAATAGAAATGAATACATCAGGAAGTTAAAAGCTCACCATCCAAGCACTGGACCGGACAGCATTCGAGCGAAAGAAATAAAATTAGGAATATTCAAGTAACTTTCTCGGATCCCGCCACCGCCAACACCACCATCAAGATCATCCCGTTTCGTAAACTCCTCTCTACCATTCCCCTGAAACAGCAGCCTTGCATCGTACCCGAGATTGTAAGGAAAGGCTAGCCGGTGAAGTAAATTTAGAGCAGGGAGCTTGAGGGAGCTCGGTACGACGTCGGACTGGACGAGGAACGGGGTGACCGATTGAGAGAGTCTCCAGGGAGGATCGTACAGGAATTTAGGGCCTCCCACCGGCGAGATAAACCTCGACCGGAAGAGAAAATGCCGGCGAATGTGACTGCTGATTAGTCGCCCAAAAGGAGCTGGAGCTGGAGTTGGGGAAGGAGATGAGTTTCTGAGGGAGAAGAGAGCGCTGGAAGAAGTGGAACTGGAGTTTTTTCTCCGGGATTGAGAAGCTAGGGTTTTGAGTGATCTGAAGTAGGCCATTAACGACGGCGTTTATGCATTGTTGTGGAAGTTTGGGACTTTGGAGTTTGGAAGTCTGCTGGGGGTTTGGGGGTCACTCAGTGACGGAAAATGGGAGGTGACACGTGTAGCCGGTACAAGCGGAAATATACGCTTGTAAATCTATCTATATATAAAAAGAATTACTATTTACCAAAAATAGTAGCCATAAACATTTTGTAATAATTAATACATACTATAATTGGTAAGATTTCAAAAATTCAATAATAATTAATTAACTTCATGCATAAATCTCGCAAGCTTACAAAATCCTACTATTTTGCATAAATCTCGACAGATTAAAAAATTTGATCCTTTTATCTAGCATAACATACTTTGAATAAAGGTCAACAAGTTTACAAATTTCATTGGCATAAATCTGGATAAGTTTAAAAAATCTCATTACAAACCCTTACATAGTGAAAAATCTCACATATGTTTAAATCCGCCTCTGACAAGTTTAAAAGATTTTTAAATCCCATTCTTATGCATAAATCTGTTTAAAAAATCTCATCCCTTCTATATGGTAACATATTTTTTTTTTTTTTAAAAAAAAACTAATTCATAATTACTAATGAAAATTCGTAACATATTTTTTTAAAAAAAAGGAATTTTTCTCTTTAATGTTACGTATCCTCTAAATTTTTTTTAATTTTTTTCTTTATTTATGAAAATTAACTACAATTTATTCATTTAGTCAAAATTAAAATTAAATAAAGAAAATAAGAATAAACATATAAGTAAAAATGTTTTATAATTATTATCCAATCATCGAACTCACTATATATATTATTTGGAGAATGAATGAAACTATATCTATATATATATTAAGCTATTTGAGTATATCATATATTTAATTTAACATATAAGTGTTAATAAAGAGTGATTAATATTTCTTTATTATTAGGAGCTATATCTATGCATGGCGTGACATAATATCTTTCTTTAAGCCTATAAGCCTGTAATATTTTAGATACTTTTAAATATATTGTTTAAACAATTATTTTACATATTATTTGTATATCTACATAATTTTATATATTTTTAGATATGTTTTCTACGAAATAGTTTAGAAAAATTTTAGGTGGATTCTCATCTTTATGTTTCTTTACAAAATAGTTTAAAAAAATTTGGGTGACTTCACATCTTTCATTAATAATATAAAAAATTTTATATACTTTTGCATATGTTATATAATATTTTAGGTGTTTTTAATATTTTAAATATATAGTTTTAATTTTCTTCATATACAATATAATGTTATACTGTGTTCACTGTTCTAAAAATCGGCCTAGGCGGTGCCCGTGCGCCTTCGATTTGCACAAATCGGCAGAAAAAATCGGCCGGGCGGCCCTAGGCACTCCTAGACGGGCTTGGCGGGATCAGCGGTCAGGCGGTTAGACGGCGTCTAGGCGGGCATAGGCGGACCTAGGCGCTCCTAGGCGGGCTCGACAACAACATTTCATTTTTTTAAATACTAATTACATTATTTTGTTTTCATATTTTCTTTAATATATATTAATATTATTATTTGGACTTTGGTGTGTGAATTTATTATAAGCTGAGATAGTTTTATTTTATAGGTAGTTAAAATAAATAAAAAATAAAGTATTTAATATTGATTTCGGGGCCCCAACTAAGCCCCGCCTAGGCGCTCTAGGCACTGGTCGAGCGCCTAGCGACTTTTAGAACACTGACTGTCAACGACGGAGCTACACTAGGGCCAGGGGGGCCGTGGACCCCCCTGAGTTTTTTGAAAAAAAATATCAATATATATATAATATATAAAGAAAATACACTAAGATATGTATAGGAATGTAAAAAATATTTAAAATATAATAATACTTACAGCTTATTTTTTATGCTATTTTAATATAAATTAATAATATTATTTATTTATTAAAAAATATACTAACAATTCTTATATTTTACATTTCGAGATAAGTTTTTGAAAATATTTATAATGATTTACTCTTTCGGTTTCTTAATTTTAAATCAATTTGGTGATTTACAAAATCGAGTATTTAGTTGGATTGTTATATTTTCCAATGTTGTTTTTTTACTTTTTCTTTTTTTTTTTAATTGTGTAATCATATATTTTTAATATTTATTTTTTTCTTAAGAAAATGTTCATTAGATAAGCTCTCATAAAAAAATGTTATGCAATGTGATGTAAAAGTCCAATTTAACTCAAATTTTCAACCAAAAAAACTTATTTTTTTTAAAAAAAATTATAGATATTTAACTAAATTATAAATAAATAAAATCTCAATTTTTTTATTTATTATTTTTAAAGTTTGAGGGTAATACGGATTCTAAATTTTTAAAAACTTGATAGTACAATATCGATATTTATATTGATAGTATATACATTTTTATATGAAACGAGTGTTTCGACTTAAACTAAAAATTCGTTATACTATTTAAAATCGGACCCCCCTGGGTGAAATTCCTAGATCCGTCACTGCTGACTGTGTTATACAGTAAACTATATGTACATCGCATGTTAATCATACATCTTTAATTTATAATTATTATTTAATATTATTTACTTATATCTTTGATTTATAATTATTAGTTAATATTGTTTACTTTCATCTGTAATTTAATATTATTTAATATTGGTTACCCGTGCATAGCACGGGCTACGCACTAGTTGAAAAATAAATGGTGAAATCAAATAAAGGGTTCAATTTAAAATACAATGGTATGATAGAAATTGAATTTAATACAAATAAAATGAATAAATAAAATCGAATGATTGCTAAAAATGAATAAAGTATTTTTTTAATGTATTTGGTATTTTGGTATGCTAAAGAAAGTGACATGAATGAAATGATATTGTCATCATCATGTTATAGAAAGAATAATTTTAATTTTTATATTGGCATTTTCTTATTATTTTACTATTAATATTATATTTATTTTAAATTATACTGTATTCGCACTATATTTTATATTATTACAATTATTTTATATAATAAATAAGTGAATTATTTATTTACAAATATTGATTAAATATATATATAGTATACGTACATATGATTTTATATAACTATTTATAAGTTAATTAAATTTATAAATGAATATTAAATATATATGGATATACAAACTTAAAATAAGATTTTTTGAAACTATTTGTAAATACATTATTTTATATAAATTTATATATCTAATTAAAATAAAAATAAAATAAATAAATTATTTAAAATTATAAATAATTTAATCATAATTTATATTATATATTATATATTTATTTCTTCTTGATATTTTTTTTAAAATAAAACTTAAATAAGGGTCGTATTTAGCTTGATGTCTTACGATATAACCAACCGAAACAACTCAATAATAAAACTCGGCTTAGAAGCTCGAGACTATTAAATAGTTCGGGACTTAGAGGTCGATAGGAGGTCACTCTCCAAAGTAACCAGACTCGAATCAGAGTTCTCGAATAACATAATATGGTTCACAATGAGATATAGTTCACTGTGTGCGACCTAAGAGAAACGTAGATTCTTTAATATTGGACTCCTTCAAGAAAAGGAGTCCATATACTAAAGGAAGGTAGAACATCTACAATTCTTTGGGTTCAATAAAAAAAAAATTACATGCCACATAGGAAATAGACTCAACCTTAAAAATATATTCTCCAGAGTAAGTGGACTGAGTCCTGCTAATATGACAGTATGAAAAAGAGATTTCATCTATCTTTAAGTCTATTTTAGATTCAAGTAGAGACCAACCTAGATACATTCAAGTAAATTGTGTTATTTTTATATAATTTTATCTATGTCATTCAAGATTTATGTCTATCTACACGCCACGTGAACAAATTTACACATAATTTGGATCTATCTACAATTCATTCATGTAAACAAAATAAAACCCAAATCATTGTGAATGAACTAATATATTCTCGCGAATTTGGTCGAATTTGGTGTAATTTCAAATCGTATCCTTATTTGGTGCAAGTAACTGACTTGAGCATCGGGAATGTTTACACTGAGAGCCTCTCGCAGTACTTTGTAGGTCTCTCATGAATTCGCTTATTCTGTCTGAGGCATGTTGCAATGAGTTTCCATAAAACTTAAGAGAAGGAACGGTTTTAAGAACCAAAATATTATGTCAATGATCTAACCATCTTCCAATGAAGAATAAATTCTACAAAGTCAGATTTCACAATGATCATAAGAGGAAGGAATTTCCCAACTAAGTTTGCTCTGAAGTTAAAGAGTAGGGTAAAAAATTATGATTTGTGTGGATTTTAAGCTACTTAACTATCATGATCACACTATACAATGGCCCTCCATTATCAAAATGGTATTGATAGCTGTACTAACTACTAACAGACTAACAGTAATCCAACTTTTGAAAAAAATTGTGGACTATTAGAAAGAAACAGTAAAACATTTTCCTAGTTCCTTCATAACACTCTTAAAAATCATTAACATAGAATGCAGCAAAAATCCCAGGTTGTGTGATTGAACACAAAGTTTAAATAATTTGCTGACACTAAAAAATCACAAAAACTAATAATTTCATTCGACATCGTATCTCATAGACTCGGCTTTTAGATTCAGGTAACCAAATCCAGGGATTTCATCGAGCTCCTGCCGATCTTCAATCTCCACCATAGAGCACATACTTGCTCGATTTCCACTTTTTCTTCTCTTTTTCTTCCTTTTCCAATAGAAAATGGGAAACCTTAAGCTGGGCCAAGAATGTCGCCTTTGGGTGGCCATTTCTTGTGATCTTCTTTCGAAATCCATGCAGCTCTCGACACGCTCAAGTTCGAGTCCCTTGAAGAACTCAATCTCTAGCTTGAGAAGTGATCCTATTGTGCCTCGTGTCCCGATTTCTAATGGAATCTTTCCAGACATGCTGAGATCGTGTGGTTTTGTGGGTTTGGAGTTATGTTTGTTTAGCATATGTTATGATGATTGTTGTTTGTTTAACTTCAAGGTGAAGAGAAACTATGGCTTGATGGATATTGTTTTCTTTTGGGGGGAGTGGATTTGAGGCCTTGTTCTTGCCTTTTAAAATGTACTTAATCAGATTTTGTTTATATTACTGTAAAGTGGAGAGAGCGTGAGATTTTGCATGATTCTACCTGTCCTGATGGAAATGTGCTCATCATCTCTGTCTGAGAAACAAGCACCAAATAGTTGGTGCCCTCTTCATGTTTTTTCCTTTTAATTTTTGTTCTTTTTAAAAAAAAAATTGTGTGTGATGATTAGAGTAAGAAACAGATAATAATAACAATTATAATGTTCTTTTAAAGGGTCAAAATTAGTTAAATACAATTACAAAAGGTTATTATGAAGTTGGGTTTACAGAAATCCTTAGACCAGTTTGAAAATTTCAAAAAGGAAAAAATAAACAGAAAAGAGAAAAAAAAAAGGGTGATTCTTTAATTTATTTGCACGCCTTAATTAAGTCTCCTTTATGCAATTTGGTTGAGGATTATGAATATTATTTTGATGATCATTAAGTCAATTAATTGTGCTGGGTGAGTGGTCCAAAGAATTGAACACTCTGTTCACTTGAGTGCTTCAAATAATATATTTTAGTTACACAAACATTATAATTATAACTTATCAAGCCTGCCAGTTGATGGGAGCCATTTTTAACAGTGATGGAAATCATTTTGTTCCAAGGTGGAATATAAATGCTACTTGAAAATTTAAAACAGGGTTGTGCCAGTGTGCATCAGAGTTTCAAACACTGGTCACTTTGAGCACAAGTCACCACGAAACAGTGAATTTTCTTCGAACAAACTTGTTTATACGGGGCATTAATACCAAAAGGTCACAACAAAATTACCAANGTATGGTATAATCAGTATAAAAGTTGGTCAGTATAACATACATGATTTATTCTCATTTATTCCCCGTTTTCTTTCTCCAACTAAGTCCTAATTTTCATTCCCTTTCTCCTTTTTCCAGTATCCCACCTCTCTTTTCCAAACTCTCCATACAAAATCCTCACAGTATTGTAAGTATACAAGATAACAGACTATTACAGAACGAGATTTTAGTATATAACCTCGAACGGGCAAAACTCTCCTTTTTCCTTTCCTTTGTCTTCTAAAAAAAAAAATGAAATCTAAACACCACCCGGCAAATGACATGTATACCTCAAACTCCTGTGAGAAGCAAGCGCATTTTTCAAAGCAAAATTCAGTCTCTCACCACCCACAAACAAGGCATCGTACAATTTGCTCACGAACTGAGACAATTCTTTCTCATCATCTTCCCAGAAGAACATCATTGAGTCCTCCCCATTTTTCTCTGGCTCACTGTCCTCCCAGTCGCTAGCTGGGCTTGTGGGCCTACTCTCTTCCTCTTCCTCATCTCCTTCTTCCTCGCCAATCTCAAACCTTCCGTTTTCGTAGCTGCTGAACTCGCCTGGCCCATAGAAGGATGTGAGCTGCAGATCCTCAGGTTCGGTTGAAGGGCACACGACAGCTTTGGCGCCTGAGTCTAGGAAGGCTTTTATCATGGGCCGGGTAGGCCCATATATACCCGTGAAGATTATGATCCTATCTCTCCAGGACCCGACCTGCAGGATATGGGTCGAGTCAAATTAGTCCGGCGGCAATAGAGAATAGATGAACAGCTTCATAGGCTTTATACATCAGCAAGTAAATGATTCTACAAGAAAGAGGGATTTGTAGAAGATACTAGAAATAAAAAACCAATTACCAACTGTATATAACAAGAGAGCAAACACAAAAATTTCAATTTTAAGTTAGGTCAGTATTTTTATTATAAAATTATTCAAAATTTGATTTTTTTTATATATATTGTGTATCCATCAACCAACCACTACAAAATTAGCAATACATGTCCTAGATTCAAAACCCCAAAATTCATTTCATATCACTAACAATCAAAATCTCAACAAAAAACACAAAAACAAATGATGAATGATGATTATAAGGACATACCATACAACGGACATCTTCCGGGGTCAAGTGCATGGAAGGAACAGTTCTGCGGAACATGTAGGCAGCAATTTCTTGATCATCTTCCATGACCTTCATAATATCACATCACATTTAAGTTACTATATTCAATAAATAACTTCCACACAATATATGCACAACGAATTCACAAATTACAACAAACGGATACCTGCGTTTGGCGTCCAATATATCTGTGGACAACACCACCAATCTGGAAGTAGGGCCTACACGACACGAGATCAGCAATTGTTGAGATGTTGGTAATGACCGATGCATACTTCCTTCTCCTGCCCTTCATCATTGATAGCAGGCTGTATTTGACATTCTGAAGAAACTTTTCAGCTAATTCTCCAGGTTCCGCTACCACAAACACGTCATTATGCCAACTGTTCAAGAAAAAAGAAAAGGAAAAAGAAACTAAAGAATGCAACCAACAAGTATAAAATCCGTATTTGACGAAATTGTAAATAGTCACTTTCGGACGGTAGTAAAATGAACATGTTAAATACACTGTTTTACGAAATAGTCCTGACACTATATAGACATCATTTTCCTTTCGGTGCTGAAAAATCAAGTTCTGCAATTTGGTCCTGTAACTAAATAAAAAGTCTTAACCATTGATCATGTTTTCACCAGAAAATCAGGATTGCAATGCAGCTCAAGTGAATAAAATCCAGTATAATTCAGACCAAACTCGAGATATGTATTTGGTTGTAAGATAATTCTTACAACCGAAAGGATGACCTTTGGCCTCCTAAATTAGAAGAGGCAACAGGTGGAGCACATTATACCTCAAAATAGAGCCTCTTGTATCATTTTGCAGTGCCAAATGACATACTCCAACCTGCGGTGAATTTTGTATTTTCTCATGCAAAGAGAGGACTGGAACAGAAAGCTGCCGGCGTTTGGAAGGTGACTCTGGGGGTGAAGTAGTTGATTTTGCAGAATGGAACCCGTCCAAATTTAAAGGAGGCACTAAATCAATTTTACCGACTCGTTGAGGCCCAATGTCGGGGCTGTAAATTAGGGGACTCGACGAGAAGCTTCCGGTAAACAAAGGTGAAGTGAATGGTGTCGGCAGTGATGATCCTGGAGCTGCTTTAATGGCCCCAGGTGTCCCATTAGCTAGTGATAACTTTATCCCATTACTAGCACAATACGTCTCGAGAGCACGTGCGTGGTGAAAGACTCTTCCAGAATCTGGACTATTGGAAGCCTCGACAAGAAGTACACCACGTCTCCATCCCAAAGTGGCATTACTCTCATTTGACCCTGATACATTTGAAAATGTTTTTTTTAAAAAAAAAAAAAATAGAAAACTTCAAATCTAAATATGGAATGACAACAGAAGTTAAATGAAGCAACTAATGACAGATTTTATTTTAGTACCCCTTTCTCTCAGAATCTGCTGAGACTTCAAACCATCAGATGATTTTTCATCATGTGAACTCTCGAGCAATATGTCAGCAAGATTCTTGAAAGTGACAGAATTATTCGTAATGTACTCATCGGTAGCGCCCTCCAACTTTGACCAGATTGCTGGGTCAGTTTCATCTAGCTCCATATCACAACGTTCATCAACTGTACAAGCAACCACATATTTTGGGAAATAAATCAATGCTTACGTACATCCAGTAATTCCCTAAATGTAGATAAACATGAAATCAAGAGCTTCCCTCACAGATTTAGACCATAGAAGGATGGATATGACAAGAATCGAAGTGCCCCTCTCAACATTCCATCCACAAATAACACGTTTACATTACTCGTGTATTCATGAATAGTGAAACTTACACATATCATAGAAACAGATACTCTGATTGCCCTCATTGAAGAATTATAACGATTATCGATGCCACTATAGCGGCAGTGAATAATTATTAATGATACACCAACTTTTGGCAATATCTTGCTTTGGGTATGATAGAGAGCTTTTTCTTTCTACTAAGGAACCACCTGTTTCATATCTTTCTTTCTATTCTTTTTACCTCCCACCTATTTAGGTCACATAGGAATTTACTAGAATCTACTTGTTTTTCTCAACAAACAAGTTGGATGATGAATATCCCAAAAACATCTTTTTAGTATCTAAAGAATTTCTTAATTTTTTGGTTAGATTTCTTTTACACCAATGATCAATCACTGGACAAGACCCATAACATAAAACATTCTTCTCTGAGAAACCACACCTGGATTAAATCGATAATAGTGTACGTCTGGAAGCATAGGAAGCAATGTACTTAAAGCTTCCTCCACACGGTCGACAGAGCATGCACTTTCAATCAACACTTGCCCAGTGTCCAAGTAACGCCAACCACCCCTTCGGACCTACGAGGGCAGAGAAACAGCAACAAGTCAATCAACAAAACTGTAAATCTATAGCTGGGACTGATCGTAATATAACAGCACCAGCACAGTAAAAAAACTAATCCATCAGCCAAAATGAAAGAGAGAGAGTGATGAAGTGAAAGACTTATTGCCATGCACTAAAATCAGGAGACATTCTTTGATACCTTTGTTGGAACAGACCCACAACCAATTGAAACCAAGCAATCTATCTTAGAATCAGGCCATAACAGTTGTGCTTCTCGTATAGCAAAAATTGTTGGATTGTTGGCTACAATAGCACCATCTTGCCAGCGATATATACCTGCAGCAATGTTTAGTAAGAAGAAATTTCTGAGAGAACCATCTACCACAAGAATAAAAGCCAAGAAA
>BKCP01010514.1:2338535-2351981 GCA_008636005.1 Striga asiatica
AAAGAAAAGAATAAGTACCATCGGAGAAATCATCTAAGTAGTAAGGTGCAGCTGATGATGCTCTGATAGCCTGCCATATCTGATGCTTGCAACTTCCTATAAAGGCATTGCGTTTATATCCAACCTGCGCTCCAGTAGTTGCAACACCTTGCCCGCCAGTTGTCAAGTTCTCAGAAATTGCAGAAGAAATCTCTGGTGTTCCTGCAGGGTACTGCAGTTCACCAGAACAAAAGTAAATTAGCAATGTACTATAAGAAAAAGAAAAAAAAAAAATTAAACACGACAATATAAAGATTGTAATAAAGAGAGCAATCTGAACCTGGTAATTTCGAAATATAAATGGCTGTGCTGGTACAACGCTAACCAAAGTAGACACAACAAAAACCTTGGGGACCTTTTTTAGTGCTGATTCTATTAGGAGATCCCCATCGTCATCAGCACACATCTCCTTCAGCAGTCTCTCAAACTGATCTGCACTGTGCTGGAAAAAGGTGCAAATAAATCTTCATAATGCATGACAAATTTCCAGAAAGTTCTGACTGCTTCTTTTTAGTATCGGTGAGACAGAAAGGAGCGCAGTTGGTAGATAAAATGAATAACAATCAACTGAAGGGGAATAAAAAAGCTGAATGCCCTTTGGAGCATCCATTAATTCCAATTCCATAAAGTAAAATTTCTTGCACACACATTTCTCCTTCAACCTAATGTGTTGTTTCATTAGGAATGAGATGATGAGCACAAGAGATGAAAGAAAGGAAATAAAGTGTAAATCAGTACCACATACCTTTGATCCATGAACAACAACACGGAAACTCTGTGATGAACTCTTGTAAAGTTGATCCAGCTTTTCTCTCCACGTTGCTGCTTCATTTTCCTTTGGAACAGGTTCAGCAAACACAAGTTTACCTAGAAAAAAGAAAAAAAAAAATTAATCAAAGAAAAATAAAAGAAGGAGAATTGATGATAAACAGATAGGTCTGGAGCTCTTTACTAAAGCAGATATTTATTACCAAGTTCTTTGTATATTTCTTCACACTTCTCCAAGGACATCAACTTTATTCCAAGAGCAACAGCAAGCATACCACCAGTAGATGTTCCACAAATAAGGTCAAAGAGTTCATGGATATGCTTCCCAGTACCCTTCTCAATTTCTTTTAGAATCTTCACAGTTGCCAATCCTTTCATACCACCACCATCCATAGTAAGTATGCGCAGTCCTCGCTTAGGGACCTGTCTTCCTTTAATGGCACGGCGAAGAATCTCATTTTCCCCTAAAATTTTACGCAGACAAGTCATATAAGACTCTATTTCTGATCCATGTTACATATATTTCCCATAAAAACCTACCCAATATCGCCAGAGCCCGAGCTGCAGCTTTACACACACGTGGCTCAGATGCAGTTGTCAGCCGCAGAAGGAGTTCCCTCAGACTTTCTGATGTTACAAGTGCTCGGCGGTTTTCCAAACAGAAAGCAAAGTTTCCAACAGCACATAAAGCTGATCTTTGCACCTAGAGAAGATAAGTTCATATCAAGCAGAAACGCCATCAAAAGTCAAAACACAATGTAGAACAAAAACATAACAATAACATGTAATGAAGCTTGCCTCTGGATCTCGGTGGCCGCACAACAATTTCAATGACCTTAATATATCTTTGGTCAACATCTTTTGGGCCACAATATCAGATGTAAAAGCCAACTTGACTACGACTTGCAACACAGAAATCACTTCTTTTGCTCCTGTGGATTTCAACACTCTTTCAATTGGTTGCATAATGTCAGACTTTATCAATTGCAAAGCCACTGAAACATCAGAAGCTAGGGCCGAGAGTGCAGAGCAAGCTTGTTCAACCTAACAAAAAGCATGAGTAAGTCTAAAAAAGAAAACTGGAAATAATAGGGCAACTAAGTTGCATACTGAAGCATACCACATGCTGATTGTCACTGCTTATCATACTAATGAGCTGCCGCACTGCATTTTCATCTTTACCCACAACACCACGGTTTCCCTCATCTTGCATTATCTTCGCAAGTGCAGATGCCAGTAAAGGGTGATGGCACGAAGAAAATCGGAATATGAGAGAGAAGAAGGCACTCAGTTTATGTCGAGATGCTACAAAATAAGAACTATTCTCCATCTGAATCAATCACCATAGGAAAAGGTCAACTTCAACTCAAAATATTCTATATGCTTGAACTGAACGATACAACCATAACAAGAGTACATCATGACACACCTCAATCTGCACATTAACAGATATTAGGTTTTCATCTGACACAATCCGAATGTTTGCAAGGGACAGATGGCGAAGTTGATGTAATGGCAATATATCAGGAAGAAATTCAAGAGGATTGCCAAACAGTCTTAATACGTGTAATCCTGCCATAGCCCTGTCAATAAGCTGAAGATGTGTATTAAGCTTCGGAAAATTGATAGATATAAAGTGAAGTGAAGCAGAACTGAAGGTGAAAAGTAAATGACCTGAAATCCAGAATAGGACGGACTAACTTGTTGTGTTCCAGAGACAACTCAACAAGACCCGAACACTGTCTTAACTCAACTGCTTATTTCCCAACAAATACAATGAATATATTAGCACAAATACCGTCGTTACCCTTCTCTATTCAATGCTGTAACTTTGAAAGTATCGATGTAGTCGCATCATTGAAAACCAACATGTAGCCATCATGTTAAAAAGAAATCAGTAACCCAAGAAACTTCACATCTTACCAGGCACAGAAACGAGCATGTTGTAATCTACTGCAAGAACTTTTAAGTTTTTCAGTTGGCCAAGCTCAGGGGGCAAAACTGATAGCTTATTGTTATCAAGGTATAGTTTTTCAAGAAGTGGAAGATGAGTTATCTCAATGGGCAATGCCTGCAGACAATAAAAACATGAGTGAATATTGGAAATTCCTTTATTCAAAGATCTCTAGAAGAAACTCAACAAGAATGATAAAAGTAAAATCTGAAATCAGAACCCAAGTCATACTCAACTGGCTTCAATGTTAAAAAATTAGAAAAACATCACCGACCACCATAAAAATACATAGAATTAGCAACAAACATGATAAATAATCTCGAAAAGAGAAAGCAAAGTACTGAAAGCAATATAGATTGAACGTATATGAATGTACATTGTACTTCAAGAACCATCATTCCCAATCATGACAAAGACCAGAAACTTAGAAGGGCTTGAAGAAATCCAAAACTATAGTAAATCAGATTACCGAAGCGCTCCGCAAAGTACAGAAAGGTACATGATGGAAAATTATACAGAACCTATAAGAACATAACCTCCAGGGCCAAAACTGAAAGTGAGATTTCGTTTATTCTCTGAGGCAGAGAAATTGGTAACGACTTCATATCGTTAATCTCTGATATGCCAAACTTATGTCAGTTAAATTAAAGTAATCACGAAATTCAAGAAGGTGCTCACTGTCAATCCTAGACCACAAAGGCTGACAACAGTCACGTTTCGCCAATGATCTGCACAGCCAGAATCCACTGCCTCACCATCAGCAACTCCATTGGTGAAATTCAACTTCATCAGCTTCACCAAAACCCCCATCCCACCATCATTCTGCTGTCCGGAGCCCCCGGCCCTCCACATCAAAACCCCTTTCAACGGCTCCCTCCTCTTCACAACCCTCATCCCCACCCCCACCACAGCCTCCGCCGCTCCTTCAGCATTCTCCGAAATAGAACTACCTTCTCCTCCGCCTTCTGAATTTACCGAACTGCCCTCGCTGTTCTTTGCCCTGTCCGTCAGTTCAATCTCCACGGTGTCCTGCGGCGTGGGTAGAGCAACCATCACCTGCGACTGCAACTTCAACGCGATCTGATCCTCGTCCTCTCCCGCGTTCCAATCGAGGTCGATCCTAAACCCTAGCTGCTCTTGATTGCTGATGCTGCTGGCGGCGGCGGCGGCGGCGGCGGCGTCCTGGGACGTCGGGGATGAGGCCGAGAACGGGGAAGCAGCGGAAGACGATCGCGTTGACGTCGGAGACGCCTCATCGAGGGTGTCGACATCCGGGCCGTAGCTCAGCGTCAGGTGGAAGACTTCGGTGGGGCGCTTCCAGCCCAATCCCCACGACATTGACGACAAATTTCAGATCAATGGAACCCTATTTAACCCTTGATTCTGTATATTTCTCGGGGTAACGATGCCGCGATCTGGCCGGAAAGAATTCAAGAATGTGGATTGAGAAAATTCTACACCAAATCAAATCATAAGAAAGGACATTTGCGGTGCGCGTAGATCAAAATGTACACAATACAAGATTTGCGAGGAAGAATGCTCTCGATTTTGTGATGGCGCACTAGAAAATGAAACGTCTGCAATCTGGCATTTGCATGTAAGAGGACTAGAGGAGTATCCTTTTGTTGCAGGCTTTGGCGGTTTGAGTTTTTATTGCTACCAGCCTATTACTGCAGATGACGGCGGACCGGGATGACTAATACGGTGCCGTTTGGATGTGGCAACGATTTTTCTTTTTCTTTTCTTTTTGATTTTTATTGGAAACAGAATATTTGTAGTACGTTCTCGGGTAGATAATGTATATAAATAATATAAAACATTAATTACCATTAATAATTATTTTTTTATTTGTCATAATGTAGTTATAATATTATACTAGTATTTATAAATTTTATGATTTTTATTTATAAGATTGAATGATTAATTAGTTTTGATCATTTTTTAATTGGTAAAGTTATATAAACACTGAACTTATTTTACATGAAAGAAAATGATTATTTTGATTTATATGAGTTATATAAGTGTTAAACTAAAAACTAATAAACTTAAATTAATTTGATATATTATTTATAAATATAAGTACTAGTTTAAACATAATTGAGCTTTCTTTAAAGAAAAATGTATGAAAAAAGAAATTGAAATAAAAAAATATTAAATAGTATGAATATTTAACTTACGAAAAATGAGAAAGGAAGGATTCAAAAAAAGTCTTTAATTAATATGGTAACTAGTACAATACCCATGAACTACACGGGTGTTTGATGGCAAATTAATTGTGCAACAAAAAATTAAAAAGAAATAAAATTATTATTGTGAAAAAATTATAAATTATTAATAATAAAGTGAAAGAATATGTAATAATATCTTAAATTCAAAAAAATATTTTGTATGAAATAATTTTTATTTTTATTTAAGATATATTCAATTTGTTAAAATTAAATATGATAATTAATTTATTATGCAGTTAATATAACATCCGTGAATAATAGGTGTGCATTAAAATAAAAATAAAATATTTGTATCAAAAGAAATAAGTAAAAAAAAATTATATTATTAAAAAAATTAAGTATAAAAATAATAATTTAAAATTAACAAAGTTAATCAATTATTTAAAATAATACCTATATTTTAAAATCAATTTATTAAAATAATATTTTCTTAGTATTACACACATATATATGTGTGTGTATTATCTACAACTCAATAATTTGTTTTCAATTAATTTAATTTTTTTCTAAGTCTGATTAATATTTTATATACACAATTTCCATCCCTCATCTACTATATTTTTAAATATTCAACTTTATAATATTCAGTTATTTAAAACTTTATAAAATATAATAATTATTTCTATTTTTTTGGTTAGTTATAATTAACATATCTTTAATATTTAATATCATTATAATATTCAATCTCTTTGTAGTTTTTATTTAAATTGAGACATAAATTTTAAAATATTTTTTTATATGTATTTTATGTTCATACTTAGTTTATATATATTCTTTTCAATTAAATAAATATTTTATGATATGTTAATATAAATCAATTTCTATTGATTCATAAGATAACTTGTATTTTTTAATTTAGTTTGATAAATCATAAGTTATCTAATAAGCTTCCTTGAGTAGCTTTACAAATAAGTCCATTGAAATTTTTATTTCAACTAGCTTATCAGCTAATTTTACAGAACACTTTTATCATATAAACTAATTATTAGCCACAAGTCATAAGCTATCAACTATAAACTCAAAATTCACTACAAGTTATAAACTAGCTTATCATCTAAATTTACCAAACACAGCCTAAATATGAGATAATTTATTGGTCTCATTTGTTCAATCACAAATTACAAACATAAAGATATGTCATAATAACAATCCATTCTATGGTGTTTTATAGGGCCTCAACTTTTTCTCTCTCTAAAATAAAACCTTTTACCCCAAACTCGCTCGAGCAGAACATTAGTCGTCCGCCATCGCCTTCTCTTCGTTAGATAGTTGTTTGACTTATTCTAGTTATTGTCTACTATGGAGGAAAAAAAAAACAACCCTAAAACAACAAAATATTCTTTTCGTCAAAATATATTTGTGGATAGTACTATTCCATTAGTAATTAAAAATGGTGTAGTAGTAGTTAGGTGAAGAAAGTTTCATAAATTAATAAATATTTGTCTATGCCACATAAAAATGAAAAAGTAATCGCATAGACTGGGAATAAATAATTATTTCCTTGACATATCTCTTCTTCTCTTTCCTCTCTCATTTTTTTGAAGTAATAGTCACAAAAGAATTTCATTTTAAAAATAATTACTAAAAAGATTCGTATATCAGCTAGGAAATTTCGAAGATACAGTTGCACTATCGTGTGCCTAGGCACACCTTGCTAGGTGTGCCATGCCCGATTTGCACGCGCTGCTCATTCTCAAAAAGCTCAAAAAGCTAGAAAATTTAGAAGGTGTAGTGCACTCTCCCAATTTTTATTTTTTAATGAAAAAATGAGACATATTACATAAATTAAAATATCATTAATTATTTATATTAAAAAAATAAAATAAAAATACCAAAATTCATAATTTTTCATTATCTATAAATAGAGACCACATTTGATAGGTTTTTGAACACAACTAATTTTCGTTTTTTGGTAACATGTTCACCTTATTGTGTATGTAAGATGTTCATTTTATTCTATAACATGTCATTTTATTATGTAACATGTTCATCTTATTCTATAACATGTTCATTTTATTATGTAACATGTTCATTTTATTCTATAACATGTTCATCTAATTTTCATCTGTGAAAATGTAACATTTTCATCTTATTAGAGAAGATTTTGGTTTGTGAAGGTGGAGGATATTCGATCGAAAGACTAATTTATGAAATTTCTTTTACATTCTACTAGTTTTTCACTTTCATTCTCTATAGTATGACTATTGCATAAATTTGAGTTCTTATCTGTAGATTATGGTTTATTATTTCAGGGCGGAGATGCTTGCATTAAACGAGTGAAAGTCGAGCAAGAAATTGACCAGAATTTTATATATGAAGTGGAAATTGGAGTGATGTAGATATGGAATCTAAACATGTCCATCTTATTCTATAACATGTTTATTTTATTATGTAACATGTTCATCTTATTCTATAACATGTTCATTTTATTATGTAACATGTTCATCTTATCGTATAACATGTTCATTTTATTATGTAACATGTTCATCTTATTTTATAACATGTTCATCTAAATTTCATATGTGAAAAATGTAACATTTTCATCTTATTAGAGAGGATTTTGGTTTGGAGGATTTTGGTTTGTGAAGGTGGAGGATATTCGATCGAAAGACCAATTTATGAAATTTATTTTACATTCTACTAGTTTTTCACTTTCATTCTCTATAGTATGACTATTGCATAAATTTGAGTTCTTATTTGTAGATTATGGTTTATTATTTCAGGGCGGAGATGCTTGCATTAAACGAGTGAAAGTCGAGCAAGAAATTGACCAGAATTTTATATATGAAGTGGAAATTGGAGAAAATAATGTGAGAGCCCGTGATGTAGATATGGAATCTAAACATGTCCATCTCATTCTATAACATGTTTATTTTATTATGTAACATGTTCATCTTATTCTATAACATGTTCATTTTATTATGTCACATGTTCATCTTATCGTATAACATGTTCATTTTATTATGTAACACGTTCATCTTATTTTATAATATGTTCATCTAAATTTCATATGTGAAAAATGTAACATTTTCATCTTATTAGAGAGGATTTTGGTTTGTGAAGGTGGAGGATATTCGATCGAAAGACTAATTTATGAAATTTATTTTACATTCTACTAGTTTTTCACTTTCATTCCCTATAGTATGACTATTGCATAAATTTGAGTTCTTATCTGTAGATTATGGTTTATTATTTCAGGGCGGAGATGCTTGCATTAAACGAGTGAAAGTCGAGCAAGAAATTGACGAGAATTTTATATATGAAGTGGAAATTGGAGAAAATAATGTGAGAGCCCGTGATGTAGATATGGAATCTAAACATGTCCATCTTATTCTATAACATGTTTATTTTATTATGTAACATGTTCATCTTATTCTATAACATGTTCATTTTATTATGTAACATGTTCATCTTATCGTATAACATGTTCATTTTATTATGTAACATTTTCATCTTATTTTATAACATGTTCATCTAAATTTCATATGTGAAAAATGTAACATTTTCATCTTATTAGAGAGGATTTTGGTTTGTGAAGGTGAAGGATATTCGATCGAAAGACCAATTTATGAAATTTATTTTACATTCTACTAGTTTTTCATTTTCATTCTCTATAGTATGACTATTGCATAAATTTGAGTTCTTATCTGTAGATTATGGTTTATTATTTCAGGGCGGAGATGCTTGCATTAAACGAGTGAAAGTCGAGCAAGAAATTGACCAGAATTTTATATATGAAGTGGAAATTGGAGAAAATAATGTGAGAGCCCGTGATGTAGATATGGAATCTAAACATGTCCATCTTATTCTATAACATGTTTATTTTATTATGTAACATGTTCATCTTATTCTATAACATGTTCATTTTATTATGTAACATGTTCATCTTATCGTATAACATGTTCATTTTATTATGTAACATGTTCATCTTATTTTATAACATGTTCATCTAAATTTCATATGTGAAAAATGTAACATTTTCATCTTATTAGAGAGGATTTTGGTTTGTGAAGGTGGAGGATATTCGATCGAAAGACTAATTTATGAAATTTATTTTACATTCTACTAGTTTTTCACTTTCATTCCCTATAGTATGACTATTGCATAAATTTGAGTTCTTATCTGTAGATTATGGTTTATTATTTCAGGGCGGAGATGCTTGCATTAAACGAGTGAAAGTCGAGCAAGAAATTGACTAGAATTTTATATATGAAGTGGAAATTGAGAAAATAATGTGAGAGCCCGTGATGTAGATATGGAATCTAAACATGTTCATCTTATTCTATTACATGTTCATTTTATTATGTAACATGTTCATCTAAATTTCATCTCTGAAAAATATAACATTTTCATCTTATTCTATGACATGTTCATCTTACTCTATAACATGTTAATCTTACTATGTAACATATTTATCTAATTATATATTTGCGTCATAATCTTCCAATAAGATAAATTAATTGTAAAAAATGATAAATTAATTGTGTTCCAATGTTCATATGTTCATCTTACTATATAACATGTTCATATGTTCATCTTATTTTATAACACGTTCATATGTTCATCTTATTGTGTAAATATGTAACATGTTCATCTTATTCTATAACATGTTCATCTTGTTATGTAACATGTTCATCTTATTGTATAAAATGTTCATCTAAATTCCATCTGTAAAATTATAACATTTTCATCTTGTTCTATAACATGTTCATTTTACTATATAACATGCGCATCTTAGTATGTAACATGTTCATCTTATTATATATTTGTGTCATCACCTTTCAAAAATATAATTTAATTATAAAAAAGGATAAATTAATTGTGTTCCAAAACTTATCAAATGTGGTCTCTATTTGTAGAGATTGAAAAATTATGAATTTTGGTATTTTTATTTTTATTTTTTAATATAAAATGTGAATAATAATTTAATTTATATAATATGATATGTAAAATTTATTATCCAATATATATTGGACACTTGTCTTTTTTAAACAAAAAAAAAAAAACTTGCATACCTTATTATCTCTCTCTCTGCGCGTGCACCTAGGATTTGGACAGGATTTTTATTTGTAAAGCCACGCTCCTTTTTCTTACGTGTAGCCACTCTCTGCCTTGGTACACCTAGCAAGGTGTACCTAGGTGCACGTAAGTATTTGCGTCGAAGATATCCCATTGTGAAAAATCAAGGGTGGGCAATAGAAATAATTGACTTTGAAGAAGCCAACCTAAAATACCCTTCAAAAACAGTTTTGTCTCCTTAGAAAAGAAAGGAAATAAAAAGGTTAAAAATATTGTGGAATAGATTTCTGTTTTAATTTTAAATGGATAGAAGATAAAAGTTAATTATTAGAGTTGATATGGTATGAAAATAGTTTCACAGTAGATACTGATTTCTGATTACAGTTTTACCATAACAAATATGCAGACATTTTTTTTTTTTTTTTGTGCAATTATTTACAGGAACACTTCTACTTTTATCATGTACAGAAAGATAGGTCTCATTCTTGGTCCACATAAATTTCCATTGCTTAAGATGTCTGCAAGCCTCTCGAGGCTGTAATAATCTCTCTATACCGACCTGCAGACAACTTTGGGGTTCTCTTGAGTGTGCCGAAATCAACATGGTAAAGCCCAAATCTTATGGTGTATCCAAAAATCCATTCAAAGTTATCGAGCAAAGACCACGCAAAATAGCCTCTCACATCTGCGCCTTTACTGAGAACAGTTCATATCACAAAATGAAGATATTAGTTACAAAAATGAAATATTTAAAACTTTCAGGTGTTTGGGATTTGGTGTGATGATAAATATTTTAGCATAAAACCAGGAAATGTATTTCTCAACACAATTGAGGGAAAAAAAATAAATTGTAAAACAAAATGAAGTACCTGATTGCTATTGCCAATGAATCCAAATAGCTGTTCATATACTCGACTCTTTTGATGTCATCAAGGAAGTAACTCATGGATGAATTTGGCTCGTTGAGAACGCCAAGGCCTGCAAGATTAATATTATTACCACGAATTTTTAAATCAATTTTTTTACGAAATAAATCTTAAAAATGAATTTTCCACCCAACCATTTTCCGTGATGAACATTGGTGTGTTGTTGTATCTATCCTTCACGTATGTCACAATCTTCTCCATTCCTTGAGGGTACACAAAAAGCCAATCGACCGCAGTCTAATATAGCATTCAACATAATCAAATTTATTTTCTAATTAAAAAAATATATCTATTTATCACTAGAGTTAGTGATGAGTGTACTTACAGGTTCACCGATAGCCTCACCATCTCTAAAGGCAGTACGGAAATAATAACCCTCTGATTTGCTGACACCTGGCGCCCCTGGTTCGCAGTAAGAGTACATGCAGTCCTTGCTATAGAAGCTCGTGTAGTGGTTGATACCAATAAAATCCAACTTGCTTGTTCTCATAATCTCGATATCTTTTTCTGAAAATACAGGCAAATGGGTCCCCAGCAAACGATGCATCTCTTTGGGATATTTTCCGAACATTATCGGGTCTAAGAACCTGCATTTGGGTTTTTTTCATCCGAGTCATGGTATTTGAGCAGTAATTTCATGTCGATCATATGCTTTACACTAACAGTATTTGGTATTATTTTCTAAGCTCCCAAAATAATAATGTTAAAGAGCTTCTAAGCTGTTTCAAGATAAAGCTCCTTTTATTATGTAGATATGAAATCCCCTCAGTCCAATATTTTGCGGTAGAAGCTTCGATCCGAGAGAAAAAAAATTGAAAAAGATAAAAGAATTAACTAATATCTAAATTTTAGAAAGTGCTCACCAATTCAAATAGAAAGATTGAGCTCGCTCGGCCGCCAGCCTGTCCTCTGTAGAATTGCTGAAAGGCTCATACCAAGCGGCATTCATTACAATTCCAATACTACCCCTTTGTTTCTTCTGTAACAACACACACAACAAAATTTAGCGAACAATTTTTCCAGATACTACACAATGATAAATTTTTTTGAGGTATTAATGTCTACACACCTGAAAAATAAAAATAAAAATAATGTCTATACACCTGGTATCGAGTTCGGTAGATTTTAACAGCACCCGCATGGCTCAAAATTATGTTATGTGCAGCTACTAAAGGCTCCTCCTCAGAGTTACCTTTGGTACAGTTACCATATGAAACCGAACATCGAGAGGGAGGGTAAAGTCCTGAACGGTACCCACGAATTGCCATGACATTAGGCTCGTTTAGGGTCACCCAGTATTTTACCCGGCTGCCGAAAAATTTGAAGCATATATCTGCATAATGCTCAAAATCTTTCCTGTGAAATGGATGATTCTTGTTATTTTTAATATTTTCTAAGAAATCAGCTAAGCAAGTAAAATACCACCATATAAAATAATAAAAAACATTTTACAGAAGCTAGCTGCCAGATGGTTGCATTTCATTGGGAGCCATCTCTTTATTTTAAGATAAGAATGTCAACATAAAAATAAAAAATAACATTACAATGCAAAATTAAACTTGCTACTTACCGTATTTCAGGGCTTAGCCATGCCCCGTATCTTTCTTCAAGTTCTTGAGGGATATCATAATGAGTCAACGTGACAAAAGGTTGTATTCCTGCAGTTATTGAAACAGAATTCTGCAAAATTTAATGTAGCATTTCTCCTCTCTAAAACACATCGATTATTATTATTAGAAAAACAAAGAAATGTAACAATTACTTTCAAACTCCATATGTTTTATGGTGATATAATTTTACGGATGTAACCTTTCTGCAAAAGTACGTCAATAAGCTTGCTGTAATGATCAATCCCTGCCTTATTCACATGTCCGAATCGTCCCTCTGGACATAAAGTAAGCCGTCAGGAACAAAAACAAATAAATTATTATCTCATGAAAGTAATATAAAATTGAATTCAAACTGCATATTACTGGGAAGAATCCTGGTCCACGATATGGAAAAGCGGTAGCTATTCACACCAAGGTTTTCCATGAGATCAATATCCTCCTGTTTCTCGTAATAAGGTCAACCAAATTATTAGGCTTTCGTCGATCTCATTTTTTACATAATATTAAAAGGCAGTGTGCATTTAGCACTGACATTGACTAAAATAACAAAATTGCAAGTTTCATTGTCCGGTCCCATTGGTTTGAGCTATTGATTCCTTTTATTCTTAGGGATTCTCAGTACAAGACTAAAATCAAAATGTAGCTTGAGAAAAAAAAAATCTTCCAAGATCTAAATGGGGTCTCTCAAGTAAGAAATTCATAAAATTGATTAATGAAAATATTATAAATGATAATATTATATAGGTTATAAGTTTATAACATCCGAAGTATTCAAGTATGGATTTTCACTCATGCGCATCAAACTCAACTTGCCAGAAGAAAATACGTGAGTGGCTGGCAGGCGTTAGATGTAACAGGAATTTAATTGGTACACATAAAATATACTGTATTGCTTTTGAAAG
>BKCP01010514.1:2357093-2376707 GCA_008636005.1 Striga asiatica
AAACGTATGCAAATCACGCGCAAAAAAGAAGGAGAGGAAGTTGAATTGATATGGTAACTAAATTAGGTATTAATGTGATTAATTTTATCTTTTAAGTAAATATATAATTAATTTAATAAAGGTGCTATTATTACAATATTCTCCATATCTAGTAGGAGAGATAAAAATTTCCCTATTTTTTTTCACACGGCCGGGCCAGTTTGGGCCGAGAATCGAAACCAGCGGGCCTATGTCGTCCAATGGTCAATTTTTTATATTGACGGTTGGATCATAACAATCGTTGGAGATCCAATTTTATATATTGATTCGAACCGTTTGAACCGACGATCGGCCCGAAATTGAAGGTTCGCCGGTAATAAAAAAAGGGAAAGTTTCTTCTATCAATATCGTCTTTCACCTCTTCATTTTTACACAAATTTCATCATCTTCTTCTTTAATCTTCTCTATACTCTCATTCTCTTCTCTAGATCTCGAGTCTCATTTCTCTCATTTTCTTACTTTTTCTTTTTTACAATTTGTAATAGTTGAATACTTTCTAAGTTAAAAAATGTTGATTTGTCGTGATGGACAACCAACAAAATGAAAACGTATAGCATCTGCAAGTGGTTATCCATCACTGCAGATACTATTGTTTACGGATGTCCTGGACGCCCAGGTGAATATACCACCGAGGGGGACGAATACTCGGTTTAAACATAGAAGATATCCCTGGAATAACAAATTTATTGTATCGAAATTATAAGCACAAAAAATATTTACAAATTAATTTTTCGAATCAAATTAATTTGTGGATTACAATCTCTATTTTATCCTCTGATTTTTCTCACAAACTATATTAAGTCTTGGTGTAAAATCTCATCTTGATCTTCTCCTTGAATTGATTTGACTTGAATTAACGTTAATTTGAGGGTCAACGTCTTGATTTTAGATCAAGTGCTGTAATTTCTCAAGAACTTGAAGACATTAATTCATAGTCTTTACAGCAAAGTCGATCCTAGATATTTTCTACACCGGTCTTGATTTAACTAACGTCTTGTTTTCGATTTACACGTTGATTTTGAGTTTGAATGCACTTGAATCCTACTTTGAATATTCAAGACCGCTTTTGAATCTCATTGAGAAAATTCTCTAAAGCTGTGGAACTAAAAAATAAATTGTTATGTGAACTTAAAGAGACCCCTATTTATAGGTGTTAGGGGAGAATATTGAAAAAGAAGATACAGTTTGATGGTCCATTTATTTCCACTATTATCTCTTTAATAATTATCTAAATACATAATTAATTACTTATTTTATTCTCTAAGAAAATAATATGTGATACTCTTTAGTTGACCTTCAAGATATACATGTGACATTCTTTAATTGGCCAAAAATATATATTAGAAAATTGATCAATTAACTATTTAATTTAGGAATTTGAATTTATTTCATTTCCAAATAAAATAGAAAATTATTAAGTTGATTTATTATGGACTTTTTACACTTACCATTTATTTAGCACAAAATTTAATTGTCTACATATATTCTTGTTTACGAATGACGTGTCTTGAAATAAATAAGTCGCGACTTTATTTTATTGGAGCTGGAGAAAATTGCAATGGGACTATGGACTATTGACAACTACCAGAAAACTTATTGAGCCCACATGGAAAACCCACAAACAAATCAAATTTACAGACTTGTGGAATTTCAAATGGCACAACATTAATTACTTCATCTTCATTCCAAGATCATATAGCCCACCTAAATATTTCATAAAGCACACATCCATAAGTTATTTTCGAGAACAGCTGCAACACTTATGGCAATTCACTTTAATTAATTTTTTTACTTATAAAAAGGTCAACAAATGTTATTCCTTTTCAATTGGACATTACTTTCCTTTTTCTCAGTATTACTTCATGCCGTTTATGCGGCTTTTCACATCAAGCAACCAGAGCGCTTCTGCTGCTGTTAAATTCTGTTTGTAAAACGGTAAAAGAAAAAAACTTCTAGAATTTAAATTCCATAACAGGATTCTTAATCCTTTTCTCAATTAAATTCAAAGTCCCTACTCGTCTAAGGATACACGTAGCCTTTTTGGCATCTGTAAAAGGCCTCCAATTCTCCATATTTTTTCTACGTTCCAAGTCCAACAGTTACAGTTTTTTTCTTGTGTTCACAGTCTTTGTTTTCTGCTGCTGTTTTCCTGCCAATAATTACTGCATGTTGATGCTGTTTTCATGCCCTTAAGGTGTTTGATCAATTTCCCACGAGGTATCAACATATATTTATTCTAATCCCGTTCTTATGTAGAGCGTAATAATAATTATTTCTCAAAACCTGAATACGTCGATGTTCCATCCATCAGATATTTAAAGAGAATCATACTCTTGCTAAACACTGCAAGATAATTATTTCCTACCAAATATAATAGACTAGCTAAGGAAATAAAATAAAAGCATAGTAATTAAATGAACTAGACTCGGAGACAATCATATTTATTCAAATACGCTATGGCGGTCTCGTCTTCATCATGTTCCTTTCTTTTTCCTGCTACGTTTGTGCTGCAGCATACTTTTCGGGCCAAGGTAAGGTGCTCCGGGACTAATCCCATTTCATTTTATTCTAATCTCGTTCTTCTTTACCCCTGTTTCACTTGACTAATCCCATTTCACTTTTTCTTTTTTTACAGCGTACGGTTAGTAGCTGTCACCATCGCGTGACCTGCTTTTGCCAACATCAAGATTCATACAAACGATTTCCAACAAATTGCTTCAAGCAAATTAGTTTCAACTCTTATAATTGCAGCTAGCAAGATCGTCTATTTCACGAGCACATACATCCGAGGAAAAAGACATCTGATGTTTTTTTACTGACAATCATCAACCACTGGAGAAAGGGACTTGCCTTGAAGTTGAAGATCCGATCATTGGTAATTTTGCACAATCATTAGTGATTTCGTTAGTGATTTCGCGCGGAGACATAGCGAAGAGTTCCAAACTCCCTCCGTTAGTGAAATCACTGATGGTTGGGTCTTCAACTGCATGGCTTCCTTTCTCATTGGGTCTTTAGCAGCATGGCTTCCTTTCTCAACGGTTGTGTTTGTTGTTCAGAACCACAAGATGTATTTTCCCTAGTGCTCATAAAATAGACCATCTTGCTAGCTACAATTATAAGAGGCAAAAGGCAACTAAGAGATAACTTAAAAACAACAACACCAACAACACCATACCCAGTATATTCACAACAGGTTGGGGTCTGGGGGGTCAGTTGTACGCAGACCTTAACCTTGTAATTATACAAGGAGGCTGTTTCCGTAGCGACCCAAGGTGTTGAATAAGACTAATTTGCTTGAAGCAATTTGTTCGAAACCGTAAGTATGAATCATGATGTCAGCAAAAACGGATCAGGGGATGGTTGGTAGCTTCTAACCGTGCTTATCCATGATGACCGAAGTAACGACATCCATACATCATCATCATCTTTTAGGAATTAAGTGTTATTTAATATTATCGTATGTTTCACCGTTACCTATAAATTTTGATGCCTGGGCGAACCTGCAGGCCTCCTTGTTAAAGGTGATTTAATTCCAACCACTTTTATCATAACTATATTTTATTTTTGGCCCAAAAGCGTAGTCCAACATACATGGGCCATAGGCCCAAACGAGAAATTGTGTCAATCTATTGTAGTAGAAAATGATGAAATTCCAACGGCAATTCTAATGGATATATCAATGCTATTATTTCTGTTGAAATAATTCCAACGGAAATTTCAAAAAAAATATTCCGTTGAAATGAGTTTTCCATTGAAATTTTCATTGGACTTTGACGATTTCAACGTGTAGTGAAAATAAAAATTTCAACGGTAATTTTTACGGTAAAAAGCCGTTGGAAATATAGCCGTTGGAATCATCAAATTTCATCTAAAATTCCAATGAAAAATACATTCCAACAGAATATTTTCGTTAAAATTTCCGTTGGAATCATTACAACGGAAGCTATACTATTGGAATATCTGTTGGAAATTCCATTGAAATATATTACTATTGGATTTTCTGTTGGAATATAACAATTTTTTTATAGTGTAACGAATGTTCGGTGACGATCTAACGAAAGTCCACTGAGCTGATCTGCCCATATGGTGTTAAAACAAACTGGAAAAATGACTGCCCAATCACGTCCCATCGTATTACTATCATGTGTCCTCTTTGATCTGCCCATATGGTGTTAAAACAAACTGGAAAAATGACTGCCCAATCACGTCCCATCGTATTACTATCATGTGTCCTCTTGCATATGACTTTTCGAGACATGTGTCTGTCAAATATGCCCTATAAGGGCGTATTTGTATTTATTGTATTTATTTTTATAATTTGTATAGATACATTGAATTGTGTCCCATTAAAAGACCACACGTTCAACTCATCACTCACAAAAAACATTTAAAGAGCAATTGGTAATCCTTGATTAAAACATCCCTTCCAAACAATATATATCAATTTCCAAAATGAGCAAATAATTGCACGCATTCAGTGGAGAATAATTCCACTAAATATATAGTTAGTGTAGGATTGAGTAAGTATGAGTATTTGGATCCTAGAAAAGTAAAANGTAAATTATGAGTATTTTCCATTATTATATTTTATTTTTTAAAATTTTTTACAGATGTGGATATAGCCAATATCTTCTCTGACCACGTACATCTTTTACCTGGTATCATTACAAATTAAATTGTGTATTAATGCTTATAATTACACAGTTACCAATAGTAATACATGAAAATCACTCTGTTTCCTTTTTCGGGTCACATGATCCTAAGTACCATCATTCATCAGTACCGAAATGCACCTATAATAACTATACATAAGTCGTCCCAAACAGCATATATATTTACTCCAAAGTACAACATTTTGTTAGCTGCTAAAAAGTCCCAGCAGTACTACTTTATCCCCAATTAGCTCATCACCATTTGTTAGCAAGTGTGCCTAAAGGCTGCACGGCTGCCGCTTGCTCCTGTTGATACTTGAACACGGTTTCTGCATCCTTATCTCCACGGCCACTACAATTAACGACCACCCGAGCCCCATCAGGCAATGTCGGGCAAAGCTTCTCGAGATAGGCCAATGCATGAGCTGCCTCAAGTGCCGGGAATATGCCTTCTAGTCGACACAAAAGTGCGTAGGCTGCAAAAATATTGGAATAATTGATTATTTCAATGTAATCTTAAATTTTGATTAATTATGTATAATGTAGTTAGTTTTTGTATATGTGTGTGTTGTGTTTATTACTATTATTTCCCTTACCATCAAGTGCTTCTTTGTCCGTGACCGTGTGAAACTCTGCTCGTCCAATGTCCTTCAGAAAGCTCAGCTCGGGGCTGACACCCGGGTATTCTAGCCTGTGTCATTAATGACATACGGCCAAATAATTATTAGTTGCAAATCATCATTTGTGTGGTCTATTCGTCATACTTCATTAACGAAAAGTGCATATTTAAACTACAACACGTCGTACTTCATTAACAAAAAATATGTTTTGTTGACTAATACTCACCCAACCCCAATCGAGTGCGGCCCAATTATCTGGCCCTCCTCATCTTGAAGCAAATAGCTCATGGCCCCATGATACACTCCCACATCCCCTTTTGCCAGAGTTGCCGAGTGCTTGCCGCCGTCTATTCCTGTGCCGGCGGCTTCCACCCCGACGAGCCTAACGTCTTCGTCCCTCACGAACTCGTGGAAGATACCGAGCGCATTGGATCCGCCGCCCACGCAGGCGACCACCACGTCCGGTTTCCCGCCCCACCTCTCCATGGCTTGCCGCTTGGTTTCTTTCCCGATTACCGACTGGAACTCGCGCACCATGCTCGGGCAAGGGTGGGGCCCCACAGCCGTGCCCGACAAGTAGTAGCTCCCGTCTAGGTCGCCCACCCACTCACGTATGGCCTCGGATGTCGCGTCCTTGAACGTCCCCTTTACCGACTTTACCTGGATCGATCGAGGGTAAAATAGTAATTTCAGTAAAAGTATGACATTTCATAGTACAACTACATAAGGACTTTACGTTGATCCGAGGGTATAGCTGTAATTTTCAGCAAAAGTATGACATTTTATAATACAATTGTCATCTGGACTTTACTTGGATCGATCGAGGGTAAAACAGTAATTTCAACAAAAGTATGACATTTCATAGTACACAAGTGCTGCCAAACAAATAATGGATGTATTACTAATTAATTGATTGATTCGGACCTTGGCGCCGAGGTGTTTCATGAGAAGAACGTTGGACGGCTGCCTCTGGATGTCGGAGTCGCCCATGATGACCGTGCAGGCGAGGCCGAGCTTGGCGCAGGCGGCCGCCGTGGCCACGCCGTGCTGGCCGGCGCCGGTGGCGGCCACCACGTTCCGGCAGCCCATGCGGCGGGCGATCATGGCCTGAGCAATGGCGTTGTTGATCTTGTGGGCCCCACCGTGGTTGAGGTCCTCCCTCTTGAGGTAGATCTCGGGGCCACGACCCCTGACGTCCTTGTAGTGGTCGGTGAGCCTCTGGGCGAAATAGAGAGGGGTTTCACGGCCCACGTAGTCTCTAAGCGCGATAGCGAGCTCGACCTGTCCAAATATTTTATTATTATTATTATTATTAGGGATTGAACATATCGAATCATGAACTAAAATCAATGTAGTTAATGAAATTTTTTACCATAATGCAAAGTCTAATAAGTGCTAAGCTATATTTAGCAATGGACAAGGCACTTACCAAACCATAATTTATAAGCCGAAATTGTTTAAAATAAGGGAACTGATAAATGCAGCTATAAGTACAATAAATATGCATCTATAATTTTCGACCATATACAAGACATTGATCTCCGATTCCAGTTTTAAAATAAGCATTAGCAGTATGCATCTAGATTGTTCTTTTGATAGTTAAATCAACATATGCATGGATCACAGATGTATAAAATACATATCTAATGCTGTACCTAACAGACTATGTTTGTGAGCGGTGACTCCCAGAAATATATTATGGAGTATAAGATTGCGTTATATCAGCTCATTAATGAAATTTATGCCATTGAGTTATCTAGTAATACATCTATTATGTGGCAATATAAAATTGCAATAGATTCTGCCAAACTAGAAGCAGAAATAATTGGAATGTGATGGATAGAATTAACGGCTCTTGCAATAATGAATGCATTGAACCTATATAATATAGCTACTCAAGTTTACACCTCAATTTATGGATTAATTGGTTAATCTACTAATCAATAGATAATATCTCGGTAGATATGGAAACAACATAATCACCACACAACTTAACAAATATTATGATGAATATACGCAGAAGCGTATCGCGCCAGCCGCTAGATTTAGGGGGTGTCCGAACTCTAAAAGTTCTAGCTAATACGCATGTAATTTTGTTTTCCTATATAATTTTTAAGGAAAATTTAAAAATTTCAAACGCGAGGCCCAAGAATTTTCGTGTACAAGGGGAAAAAAATTGCCATGAAAAAAGGTGGATAGAACTATATGAATTCTGTTTTTACACCCCAAACAAGTTGGAAAAATAACTATATCATGAAAATGGCATAGTTCTATATTGAGTAGACGTCATAAAAAGTCGCATTTAGTTGATGGAAAATTAGAGATGTAGTGGTGTAACTAACACCTAATTGAGAAATATTATGATGGTGGCGTTGACCTTACAAAACATCCTGCAACTGCAAAAAAACTTGACCTTTTGGTCCTCCCACCGGAAAAAGCCGGTCCCTTGCTGACGTGATATTATTTTTCATTTTTTTTCCCGTAGCCGAATAATATCCAAATTGACTTGTTTTTGTCGGTGGAAGGACCAAAAGTCAGTTTTTTTCCTCGTTTATAGAGTGTTTTGAAAAATCAACGCAACTACCAGATTATTTCTTAATTTTACAGGGCTGAATCTCAAATATTTCTAAACGATACCTGAAATTCGGGATCACGTAGGATCAACTCGAATTCATGCACGAGCTTATTGAGGCAGTCCACAAGCGTCTCGGGCACGAAAATCCCTCCGTACCTTCCAAACTTTCCGGTCCTAAACGACACCTCCTCCACCTCATCAATCAGCTTCACAACATTCGACGACTTATTAGCCGTGGGAAGTTCGGTTTTCAGGACAAGACGGTGATCGGTCAAAGTCCGTTCGTCCTGGCTCACGGCCGAGCACACGACTAATGATGATCTGCTTTCAGCTAAAAGAGACGACCAATCGGAACTCGGACGAGATAAGAAAACCGGTTTACGAGTAGTTGGGCATTTGGTTTTGGTAAAGGAAAGAGTTGGGAGTAATGTGCTAGAGGATGACATATTTAGTAATATTTCCACTCTTGAGCTTTTGGAGTTCTTAAAAATTTATTTATGTTAGTTTTGTTTGTTTTGTTTGTTGAGGATGTTTTTAGCAATGGGATTTTGGTGTGGGTATTTATAGGAGACTTTAGATTAGGTTACGTTTAAAAGAAGGCAATGGCAACGAGCCACGCGGCGGCGTGTGGACTGTTTTGGAATTTAGCACGCTGAAGCTTGAAAAAACGTGTTTTATCTGAGAAAACAAGAAAACAACGTGGGACAATATATCTACAAGGGCACTTCACTGTTACGCATTTTGGCGGTCCAAAGTCACGGGAACTGAGCTTTCTATCTACAGTGTTAGTTAGTTAATATATGTTGCTATGAATTATTGGAGCTTTTTCGAATGTCTTGGTTCGACATTCAGTTCATTTAAAATTATTGGACGCATGTACAGTAAAAAAAAACTCTCCGGAAGAAAAAGAAATCAGACGCACATCTCGAAGTAACTTCTTATCTTCTAGTAAGTATTGCTAATGCAATATGGTAAATTAAAAACTACACGTTGACAAATTGAGAGTGAATTTTCAGGGTGGCGAACAAAAACCCATCAGTAACTTCAAAATCATTTAATCACATATAACTTATTTGTAAGTGAAAAGTAGCAAAATTTTAAAGAGTTTATATCTATATATCATTCTGCAGCAACTTTTGCTGTACGGGCTCCAATTTACTAAGGGTCACCCTGCGAGCGGTACTGAGAGCAACTATGAAAAGAACAATCAACTGTTTGGAAGAGAAGGTGCTAAAGTGAAACACGTTTTACATGAGTTTCCTAATATTGCTGAGACAAAAAAAAAAGTAACTTATCCGTGGTATATTGTCATATCATATGTGGAATACATCAATTATTGTTTATTTTCAAATAGATGATATTTGGATATAAGACATATACTTAATCTCATTTAGTCATATTAACTATTCATTGAAACCACAAGTAAATCTTCAATTTAAGTGGCATATATATCATGTAATAATTAGTATGTCGGTTGACATGACAAAATGGTTCATTTATCCCATAGTAGTATTTTCAGTAAAATGTAATTATTTTTCTAAACAGAACTCAAGTTGACAAGCAAAATTTATTTTCTATTTTTTAAATAAAGAATTAACAAGTCAATTGAAGAAGTACATTTTATGAGTTTATGTTAAACAAGAGAAATATCCATACAAAATAAGGCCACAAAATATACTAAATGACATTTGATTTTATATATAAAACAAAATGTCACATTTTTTATAATTTATCCTCATTCGTTTCACTATGTGATTCATGTAATATACATTAAATACTTAACAAAAAAATATTTTCATGCTTTGTTTGTTTATTTATATCGTTAGTGACATTCTTCGCGCCAAATTGAACTGAATACGATATTTTCTACCTCGTATTTATTTAATAAATGAGAATATTTGACTCTGACTCAAGTAATAATTTAACAAATTGAACATGAGTTTTACAAATAAAACTAACAACTATGACGATAGCCTATGGCGATGCACGTTTTCAATGAATTCGTTAAATAAAATACGTAGGTTAATTTATTACAAATTTTTGTTAGTTTTTTTGTAATTTGGTTTGACGTCTTAGTTAATTGAAAACTATTGGACTAATAAATGCAAGTACGGCGGACAAAGAAAAACATAAATATTAGTGAGGCGGATGCTCGAACAAAATNGATTTAATTAAGTTTCGATTTCTCGTTAGATTTGCATTGCCATTCGAGATTTTTAACGTGTGGTTCAAACTAAAACGTCATCTTAAAATGCAGATATGGACTGCACACCGTTGAATAATTGCGGGGACAAATATGGGTGTGGTCGGTCGGCATATATATGATATATCCCTCCTTACAAATTTGATGAAAAAGTTGAACAAATCAAGAGAAATGTTGAATGATTGCGCACTTCACTTGCGTGGAAAATTTGTACACAGTTGGAACCTTACACGTTAAAATGGATGACTCTTTAATTGGCCGGTTATTCTAACATCGGAGTCGCGGACAATGGATTGATAAATTGTATTAACATGTAGTTGATAGCAGATTGCCATAACCTACTAGTTTAAACAATAATTTATACATATATTTGGAAATATTATGTTATATTATTTTATGAATAAATTATTTTATAATCATCTTTNAAAATTAGAGATTTGAGCCTAACAATAAATTCAATTAGCAAATTTGACGGTTTATATCTCTAAATGAGGTTAAATCTGCTAACATCCAAACGAGTCAGTATATTATATATTTATTTAAAACTTTTTAAAAAATACAATATTTAAGATAAAATTATAGTTAAATTATTTACAAATAAGTGATAAATAAATAAAAAATGAGATTTACAAATAAATAATGAAATTAAAATACAAATCAAATTTTCATATTTGGTAAAAGCATATTTGTAATTGAAAAAAATATAAATGTACAAATTAAAAGGACTTGTATGGGATAGGCTTGGAGTGAAGAGCGTGTGGGGGCTTTACTGGGCCTCCAAGAATTGATTGAAGGACCTAAATATGTTGGGTTTTAGTGATGCTTTACTGGGCCTCCACGAATTGCTTGAAGGACCTGAATATGTTGGGTTTTAGTGGTCCCATGAAATAATATGTAACTTCAATGTATTTTATCATCTATTTTTATTAGTTTTTTAATTAATAATAAAGCTTATTTAAGTAAATAAGTACATAAGCATGATAAATTAAATTAAGAAAATTATATATATATATATATTTATATATATATATATATATGAAAAGTTATTAAGAAATTAGAACAATCTTATTTGCCGGTATTTTCAGGTATATTCCAATACAAAATGGTATGAGTAAATATTTCATATTTATTATTTTTGTTGCCATTTATTATTAATTTTTTAATATACTTCCTACAAATACATATATTGAGCATACTGGAAAGACTTCGATTATTTTTTAATTAATTTAATATTACTTTAAATTATCTAAATACTTAAATTATAATGTTCTATTGTGATGTTCCATGTAAATTTGTTCATTTCAATTTTTTTGGATTAATCCACATTTAGTGAGAAGAGGCCCTAAAGTGGTTGGAAACTGGGCCTGAAGGAAGACTTGGAATTTGGCCCAACTAAAACTTGTTGACAATAGTCTTTGATGTATGGGCTTGAATATCTTGGTGGATTGTAGATTGACTGGAAAAGAGTGTGAACCCAAGAAGCAACTCGTAAGAATATTTCTTTAGATATATAAATATTTAATATTATCATTATTAAATATAATTATTAATTGTCAAATAGGAGAATTTAATCTTTTCCAGCTACAAACATGTGATTCATCTGAATATTTGGAATATGAAAATAAATAAAGTTTATACTATAAATACCTACCTTGTATTATATAAACTAGTATGTAGCCCGTGCGATGCACGTGCCAATAATTATAAACTACTTGTATTAAATCAATGAAATATTGATTAACATAAAAATATTTTAAATAATAATATTAATTGTTTGATGATATATAATTATTTAATATGTGATTTATATGTTTATTTTACTCATTATAAAATAATTAAACTTTTATGTTCTTGTATATATTTAAGAATAAATAAAAATTTAACATATTTAAACATTATCAAAAATTATTACTCACAAAATAATTACTGGGATAAAGACAAAAACTAGATACCAAATTTTATGTCAAATCTCACGCACAACATAAGATTTGCAAAGATTCCACTTAAATGCAAAAATTTAGGAAGACGTACTCATTTGAGATTTTTTTTTGTATCAATCTAGGCTTTTGTGAAATCTATTTTTTTTTTTTTTTAACTATTTTTAGTGTAAAATGGGATTTGGTGGTGATATTTGATATATATAAATTGTCTATGCGAGTCTAATTTTACATATGTGTCATATTATCATGAATGACATGGACAAACTTAAATAAAAAATTCTCCAAAAGTTATTCAGTGCAAAAATAAAATATTAGGTCTAGAATATCTGTCAACCAATAAAGATTACTCCAATATATTTTGTATATTAAAAAAAAGTTAATTTAGGAATAAAGGCTGACTGTTCAAGTTTATACTTGGGTCTAAAATAGAACTAAGAGTGGACTTGGTCTCATTTTTTGATTGCTACATAAGATAGACCATGTCAATTTTTAATTACATTGGAAAATATTTTTTTATAGATCAAGTCTATTTCCTACATGACATATGATATTTTTTAAGAGACTTAAAACATTGTTGGTGCTTTTAAGTCCTTGCAATTCTCAACTTTAAATAAAATTAAACATCCCCTTATTTTCCTAAAAATTACATCAAGATTTTTACCCCTTTTAAAAATTCTCGAATTTTATTTTTTTAGTTGTACCTAGGACTGCAAACGAGCCGAGCCGAGCCGAGTCGAGCATTGACCTTATTGAGTAGGATTGAATTATTTTTTGAGCTGTTCGAGCTCGATTTTTTAGGCTCAAGCTCGACTTGATAAAAAAATACAAGAGCTCGAGCTCGACTCGAATTCAAAATGCTCGAGCTTGGCTCGAGTTCGGTTCGAATTTATTCAAGCAATTTTGTGAATTAACCATTAAGTACATATATCTAAAACGAGTATTTTAGTAATTTTATATATCTCGAGCTGCTCGCGAGCCGCTTGACAATGCAAAATATAAGTTCGAACTCGACTCGAGTTTGGTCAAACTCGAGCTCGAGTCGAACTTTGACTCGAGCAGCTTGCGGGCTGCTCGACTCGTTTGCAGGCGTAGTTGTTTTCAGAGATCGGGAAAAAGGCCAGGTTTCCAAGTCATGGTTTCGGGAAGCCAGCCCTTTTATTTTAGGGCAAGGGATTACGAGTCCTTTGGTCCAAAATCAATGAGGCCGGGAAAAAGGAAAGCAAAGTCAGTCCAAGTGCCCTTAAGACTAATGGGAAGCGGGAGATGGGGGTCTGAGACGGATCCGGGCTAGCCATAGAAGCCTGGCCGGGCTGACAGGTTTTTGGCGCCAAAAAGTGAGGCGAGCTTGTGAAGTTAGGTCTTGGTATGGTTGCCGCGGGTTGTCGCCGACCCGACGGACTAACCGGACGTCTCTTCGCTGATAATCGCAAACCATCACTAGGCCTCAAATTAACCCACACCCCCCCTGGAAAGGATGGTGTGTTTCTTGATAATGACGACAGGCAGAATAGTTCAATGACATTATTCGAGTCTTAAATATTAGTCCTGGCTAAGGAGAGGACAATAATTGTACTGAGATTTTCTGATCTTTTGCAAAAAACTTGAATTCAAGTCATAAGGGATAAGATCATTTTAACTGTATTTATGTTTTCACTGTGTCGGATGGTATCTTCAGATCCACCTCAATTTATAATTTGAGAGTACACCTTTAAATTTAGCTCACTCTCAAATAAATGTTTGGTTACCTTCTAAAAATAGAAGTCGATTGACATTACAACTATCAATTTGAGTTTTGCACATGCAACCTAAATACCTAATACTAAACTTTTATAAAATCTTCTATTCTAAAATTGTATTATAATTCATCTTCATTTCATTGGATAAAAGAATGACATGAATTCATGATGATGCATTAGGATTCGAGTTTAAAATATTTTTTTCCCCCAAATTATTGCCTCCATCATTGAGTTCATCTTGTAGAATTTTAATACATGTTATTTTCAAAAAGTCGTAATTTGTTATAGTAACTTCTAATTTTATGTCAAATTTATTTAAAAAAACGGTTGAAATTTTAAAAGAATTTGTTCGTTGGTTACAACTATAAAATCCACAATAAACATAGGAATTTGTAGACAACGAGAGTACGAACAAATCTGAGAGGTTATTTAGTGACTTTGAAACAGGTTGACCATAAATTGGCTGTTAAAGTCGAATACGAATTTACGCATTGACGGTAAGATGAAAATTCAATGTGAAATTTCAATTTTTTTAACGTTCGATCGATTCAAATATATATATATATACATCATTTAAAATCCTAGAAAAAACAATAAAAAATAATTATAAAAATGTTATGTTTGAAAAGTTCCAACGTTCGAATTTCCGACTTTATGCTGACAAACAAAGGATATGATTTGAGAATTTCTAGGACCTTCGACGACACCATTGATAGAAAGATAGCATCTTACGACGAAACCAAAAAGAAAGTTCGATAAATAAGGTTAAGAAATTCGATTTGACACGTGGATCGATAATTGAAGGGTATAAAATTATAATTTTCCCCTATCACAATTGTACCCATGCATGTATGAATCCGCATAACAGTAGAATATAACTGTAAGGGTATAAAATCTAGTATGTAACATCGTGATTCCCTTTTCATAGTCACTGTACACGGATTTGGACGGTACAAAACACAAAAAACTCTTCCAAAAAAATTAGATACGTACGTTGCTGCAAGAAAGAAAGGAACTTTAATTTCTGGGTCCATAGAAAAATTTAATACGTCTTGATTTAAGCCATATAAGATATGATGACATAACATGTTTTAATTATATGAATCTATGTGTATCTCTTAAATAAATGAGTGCTGAGAGCTATAGCAGCAACAGTACGGATCCTGGGCATGCTATTAATTTGTTGTTTGCTCAATTTATTACATTATTAATGTTTCTGCGAGGTTAAGAATGTGTAATCAAATTCATGCATAAAATCTAGACGTCACAAGTGTATAATGTAAACGTTGTTAATTAATACTGATTAATTATTTTTTTTTATGTGATAAACAAACTGCAGTGATTAATTCTTATTTAACGCGTGATGTAATTTTTCGGGTAATATAGAAAATAATATAGTGAAAATTAATTTTAGTTTATGTACATAATTTATATGAAACCCAACTGTTCAATTGGTGGGCGAAGAGACTGGGTCTTATAACATTAATAATAATTACAATACTTAAATTTTTATTGATGTGGGTGCTGACATGTCTTTCCCTATTTTGGCAAATCATCCATTGGCATATTTAATCTGCATCAATTAATAAAAAAGTCATTTTTGCTAATTTTGCTAATTAGTAGTAGTATATATAAGTTGTATATAAATATGTTGGAATGTTTACTAGGTCATTTTTTCAATTAATTAAACTTAAACCAAAAACAGTTGGAACGAAATAAATAATTGTGGCTCATTGTGTCAGCCCGACTTTTAATGGGCTCTGTTATGACAGCTCGTTAATGGCCCGGCCCATGTATAGACTGAAAAATGTGAAACACATATTTAAGAGATTTATGGGGTCACCTGAGGCCTGCTGAGGGTAATGCAAAATCAGAACACTGTCGCACATTGAGCAGTTAGTAATGGCAACAACTCGTTGGTATAATGTGATTTAATTCAATTACTTTGAGTATATTTTTTGAGTTTTTAATATTATTATTGTTTTGGTAAGATCCAAAAATTACTGGACATATTTTATAATTTTATCTCAAAAAAATATTTATCAAAATTATATTGTGCATAAAATTTGGAGGAATNAAATAGTCAAGCAGATATCTAGCTAAATTTAGTGGGAGAACTACTAAATGGTAGCCTAGATCAAACTATGCTAAACCCACCCACAGTACAACTAACTATACAACACCCGCAAGTGAAGAATTAGAGGTGATCACGGGCCACTCGACCCGCCGGCCAGGTCAAGGCCATTGACGACGGGCCCAGGTTCTGCCCGGCCAGGCCTGTCGGGCCATTGACCCGGCACGACCTAGGTCTGTGTCGGTTACGGGTCCATTATTCCGAGCCTGTCGACCCGTCGGTCTTAGTCGGGCCCGTGTTTTGGCTATGTCTAACAAACTAAGAAAACTACTCAAATCACAAACACAAAACACTTAAACACTAGCAATACTATAATAACAGCTTCCCCACCAATCGGCAAAACAATCCGCAACACTCGACGAACCCGATACCCAGAGAGGATTTCCCACACGGATAGAACCCCGGCCCCAGTACAGATTTAGAACCCCGCGCGCACGCCCCACTGACGACCAAGCAACGCCCGCATGCTGTCGCTTTGCATGCCAGCGCGACGCTTGTTGCCTAGCGCCTCAGTGCATGCGCATGCCCGCTAGGGCCCGTGCATCCCACGCAAAACTTGCGAACTTGGCGAGTTTCCAAGTACACCACGCGATTTTTCGCACCAAACTACCTACAAAACATGCAACCATCGCCAACGTGTCATGAAAAAAATGTTACATTTGCGCAACGGGACTTTTCGAGCCAGAAATCATAAATTCGGTATCAAAAATCCTATTTTTGATTAATTTTTGAAAGTTGTGGGACTATTTTAATTTTCGCTATTCCGTCGGGATAAATTTGTCACCCTATACATGTGGGACTAATATTGAAATTTTCCCGAATTACGCACATTGCATGATAATATAATAGACTATTTCGTAATTAGTTAATGATTAGGATTTGAAATCTTTGATTACAAATATGCAAGTCTTTGCACTGCAACAAAATGATCAAATTTCAACGGAAAGTTCTAATACAAATATATTTTAGTGGAATTCCAACGGAAATTCCAACTAAAATATTAAGTTGGAATGAGTTTTCAATTGGAATTTCCGTTGGATTCTGAAGATTCCAACGGTAGATTTTACAACGGAGGTGAAAATAACAATTCCAACAAAAAATACATATTCCAACGGAAATTCTTACGGTAAAAAACCGTTGAAAAATAGCCGTTGGAGTCATCAATTTCATCTAAAATTCTAATGAAAAACTCATTCCATCGTAATATTTTCGTTGGAATTTCCGTTGGAATGATTCCAATGGAAGCTATACTATTGAAATAATAATTGGAATTTCCGTTGGAATGTATTATCGTAGAACTTTCCGTTGTAATATAACATTTTTTTTGTAGTGTTGGTCTTTTAGGATATGAAAAACATTATGAATTGAGTGGCCACCGACTTCTTATGAGTTCTCGTCTACTCTAAGAACGAATATTGAAATTTGTACATTACTCACTTTGATCGTCGGAGTCCTAACCCTTTTCATATAACCATTATCGGAGGAGATAGAATTGAATCCGGAAAAATTAAGACCGTTCATAGCATGTAGAATAGGTCGAATTGGAGCTTTGGTTCACACAATATCTGAAGTTATACAATGTTGTCTTGAAGCTCATGAGATAATTTTTAAATATAACCTTCAAAAATGCAAAACCTCAACTCATCTCCTAGATATATGTTCACTAGTCATATGTATTGCACAATGGATTTTAGTAGACCAAAAAACAATTAAAGTCACCCAAGGATCATAGAACTTCGTAAGTAAACACTAAAAAGCATCAAAACAGAACACCATTAATTGATTAGAAAAGAGCTTGAGGATCCATAGTTATCAGTCTACAAATCACTGTAATGCTAAACATCTTCCTAATGACAAAAGGAGCAAATTAATGCTAACCAACACAACACATGACACTGAACCTTGTGCAAAACCAAAACATACATAGGTTTGTCCCATTACAATTCTGACAAAATAAGGTCTTTTGTTTACTTGGTCCTTACTACAAATGTGGGTAGAGTCAATACCCGAACCCATTACCCTTGCCTTGTGGTGAATATCTGTCGATAAACACCACAAAGCAAGGACACACGCAAGGTGCGTTCTTGACTTCTCCCCTTTCTTTCACGATCCTACCGTAAACATCCTTCTATCGGCCCCTACAATATCAAATACAAAAAAACGAGACACGATTTCTAAAAATAGTCGAAGAAAATTAATTTATAGTACTAAATTTGGAAAGTTGAGCTTACCAAGAGTTTTTCGGGTCAAGAACCTTCACACAAGACGGCACCTTTGATCCGCTCGACCGTGCATTTGATGAGGCTATTCACAGTCGCCACCGAACCCAAAGAAAGCTTGGCCGTAGGAACAGAGTCGACCAGTATTTGAAACGCAACAGTCAGCAATGACCCGCCCGACCCAACATCAGGAACCGGGCCCACCGGGTTAGTGGGCCCGTCAGGAAGTATAGCAAAGCCCGACGGCAAAAGGGCCACGTAATCCGGGTCTCCACCACTCAAGACAACATTCATAGCCACGATATCAACTGGAGCATAAATGACATACGAACCGGTCGAGTCCGTGCTGCTCTCTTGCAATATCAGCATATTGCTCTGACTCGAGTTCGCGCTCTGTATTATAATTTTTAGAGTTTCGTTATGTTTTCGATCGAAATATTTACGAAGAAAAAAAAAATTCATACATTGACACGCAGCAAAGAGACGGAGTTCCCCGGATCACGTCCGTTGGCAATGTGTGCCATTTCTTGAACAAGGCCGCCGTTCGACAGAATATCCCACTGCCAAAAAAAAAAAATATATTTCGATAAATTGATTTACTCGGAAACGAATTAAAAAAATAATTAAAAATTAAAAATACCTCGCTTCGCGAGTGCTCGTCCCTAAGGAAGTCGAACACCCTCTTAGGTGGGACCGGAAGCCAGAACGAGGTTGCAGCACTTAGCACAATCCCGGGTGGCCTGCCTGGATCGTCCATGCTCTTCCTAGTCATCACCCGAACATCGTCCGCACCACTCCCGGAAAGTGTCGTCCACGTGTGAGCTGTCGATGCCCCAACGCCCGTGCAGAAGCTCATCACCATCCTCTCCGCCAGCTTCAGCATGCTCTTCCTACCCTCCGGGGACGATATAACTGCACAATTTCGACGTAATAATAGTAATATTTTTTTTAAAGAAAAAAAAATTATGTACTATGATGTAATAATAGTTAATTACCACCGACATCCCCTGCTGCAATGTTGTTGGCCATTAGGCTCGCGAGTCGTTCGCATTGCCGGTCGAGAGTGGAAACCCATCGGCGGGCCCCAAAGGCTAGGCCCGAGTTGACCAGCGCTTTGTATATGGTGTGCACGGCTCGATCGTCTATTTCCACGTGCTCCACCCACGTGACCTGGCCCATCGACAATATATATATGTGATTAATGCCTTTGTAATTTGAGATAATATTTGGCTTTTATGTATACCTTTGAGTAACCGTTAGGAAGCTCTTGAATGAGACAACCGGAAGGCCGACGGCGACATCTGGATACAGAGTTGGGTCGGAGATTCTCTAACGAGACATCGACAACTGCCCAACTCCCGTCCGAGTGGTGTTTGCAGTATCGGACAAAGTAGTTCTCGCGAGTCGGGACCAGAGGAGACGGGACCTGAAACTCGGCTGTCATCTGAAAATATATACACATCAATATTGAATGAATTGATTTTTGTTCTACCATC
>BKCP01010514.1:2382969-2397459 GCA_008636005.1 Striga asiatica
GTGGCCTATTTCCACTAACATGCTGAAATTTATTTCCACATGGCATAATTAAAATTTATAAATTCAAAATGAAGTCGCCACGTCACGCCATGTCAAATTTAAAAACGCCATGTCACGCCAGGTCACAATTTTATCCAGAGTGCGGATAAAATAGGACCAAAATTGGTTAAATTGTCAAATTATTGGACCCAGTTTGAAAGTGGTCAATGACGGGGTGGATTTTTGGACAGTGGCCAAATTATAAGACTAATTTTGAATTTTTTTCGTGGTTAACATGCAATTCATATAACACTATTGTGCACCGACAACGCATAAATTCTTAATGATTTGTCCCTAAACAAACTAAAATTGAACCGAAATTGGTTAACAAACATATTCTATATAATCGAAATGATTTATTATTTATCCTATAAAATCATATTTAGTATTTTAATATTTATAATTACTATTTTATATTACTCATGGTTTAAAAGACATAATAATAAAATAACGAAATCAATAATATGCATTCCTGCATACGATAATGTGCATTTCGTATATCATTATTATCAGTCTATTGTTTGATATATTTTTGTATGTGCATTCTCAAATGCTTTAATGTGCATTTTGTATAACATTATCCTGCAGTCACATAGTCACTAAGTTTAACAATATTGTGCATGATGCAGTGTGATTTTTTTTTTTTTGCAAATCCAAAATAAAACCTTAATCGAATTAACCTAAACAATAAATATAATTTATTGGTTTTATTATAAAAAATGTATTTACTAATCCAATGTTTTTATTTATTATTTTATAATATTTTAATATTATTTTAATTCAATATTTTAATTTATTATTTTAATATATATGTATTAACAAATATATAAAGAACAATATCTTTTATAATATTTTTATAAATTATAAATTTGACCCATATATAAAATTAAAATACAATTAAAATTATTAAAATTGCATATAGATCCTTTCAAATCATCAAATATTCATTGTAGTGGATAGATCGGCATTGCATTCAGGTAGATAAATTGGAAAGCTGGCTAGTGGAAGGATCAATGTGATACTTTGAGTGGGCCTGCGGTCCGTTATTCTTTGTACCAATCCTGGGCTTCGAAATATATTATAGGTCCAAGAACTAACATGATAATATTGACCCAAAAACAAATGGCCAGTAAAAAATTAAAAGATAACAACTGTCTCACTGCACTAGTTGTGTTTTTATTTTTCATTTTTTCCTAATTTTTTCTATGAAGGCATCCTTCCTTACTAATCTCAAGTAATTCAATATCCAAATTCAAATCCTTCAAACATTTTGGAATTTTTACTTTCTATTTTCTTTTATATGTATAAACATCACACACATCAAGTGTGGCTTCACGAATTTAAATAACAAACAAACAACGAAGCCCGCAATTTCCAGTAAAAATTCTACACGAGTTGATAAATGTTAGGTGAAATATCATTTAAAATTGTGAATTTTATGGTATCAAATGTCAAGTAATTACTAATATTTGTTATTTTCTCTATAAATTTTGCAGAATCTGAGCCGATCGATCCCTATCTTAATTATAGTTCATAAAGTATATGCATCGGAAGTAAATGAATTAGGTCGTGCGAATGTATACATATATACATACAATAGATTGTGACAGCAGCGGAGCATTCTATTTTAATGCTCATCTTTAAATAAAATGGTCCAGCATAGTCCATAGACAACTTTTAGATTGAGGCAACAAGGTCCCATTAGTTATTATTATTATTATTATTATTATTATTATTATTATTATTATTATTATTATTATTTATGCAAAAGACCTTCGATTGGCGTGGATTCGGCCTGCTTTGAGCTTCTCGTTGGTTGAACGTCTTGGGACCCGTAAAAACTCTCACATCGGAGGGATTTTTGGTGAAGAACCTCTGATACTTAAGTTATCAACTTAACATTGTGTAAAAGATGAAATGGTATATGTATGTAGAGAATATATGGTGAATGTAATGTGATAATGAGCATACCTCACTCCTTTATATAGGAAGATGATATCTTGTTGCCCAAGACTGTCCGAGTGGGCTGCCCGAACTGCCCGTTCGTACTGCCCGATCTGCTTGTTCATACTACTCGAACTGCCTAATTTTGTTAGGACACGTGTCTCTGTCCACGTGTAATCCTTATCCTAATATTCTTTTTTATCCATTAGTCTTTCTCATTAGACCGTCTAATTGTGCGACCAGCTCGATCCCTGCTGAGGTAGAACGTTGCGCGTACCAAGCTTAAATGTTGTTCTTCTGGTCAATCACAAGACCAACCATACATTCAGGTCGAGTTTCCAACAGGCCATCGAGAGCCCTAGTCCGACTTGTCATTGATCCCTTGAATCCCTCATGTCTTCTTTGACCCGAAGACTCCTTGTTCTACACTGTCGCTCGACCTCCGTTCAACCTTCATGCGGCTCTGTTCGACCAACCGATTCGTCCAGCCTAGTCGGGCGGTTTATTGGGTTTGCCATATTTGGTGTGGTATCCCATATCATCTAGTCTCCCCCACTCTGTTCGAGTTTAGGATAACTCGATCGAAGAGTAGATTCATGTCCTTGATTTTGGTTGATCGATTCCGACTCTCAATTTTCGACCCGTCTGCTTGCACTTCCTTCAATTCTGCCATACCATTTTCGACTTCCCCCTCTGGTCCTTGTTTGTAGTACTTTTGGGCATGTGGTAACCGAGCTACCCGACTCGGGTCATTTTCAAAGGAAGGCTGTTCGGAGCTTCGTTCATACCTAGTCGTCAAAGTCACATAACCGAAAATAGGGATCTACACATTCTACTCGCTTGAAGGGATTGGATTTGCATGAAATTAAATTAAGAATCTAGAGCAAATGATAAAAAATGCAAATAGAGAGAGAAAGATCGAAACTTTGGTCTACTGGAATCTCCACGACTCAACAAAAAGAAAAATAAACAAGAGAAAACATGCGAGCATAGTGATCTTAGATCATCTAACACGAGCTTTCTACACTAGTTCATCACGCTTTAAGCAAAGTCAAGATTTCTACACAAGATAAGCACATATAGATTCCTAACACACGTAACCAAGCAATAAAAATAAAGCAAAACCCTAGAAACGAGCATACACACAATTCGACAATCAAACTTGAAGTAGAAGGGCCTAAGCTAGGTACCTACTCTCCTATCGCATGCTTGAACGAAAATAGTGAACAAAGTTCAAAACTTGAATAAAAATAAACCCGCCGGAATTTCGCCGGAAAATTGAGTCATGGACCTCCCAACTAAATCATAATAAAAAAGAAAAGAGAGAGAAGAGAGAAAATGGAGAGGATTTCCCAACTTAAAAGTTGAGAAATTAGGGTGGTGTCCAAAAAATACAAAGCACAATGTCTATTTATAGCTACACCTCAAACACACACTAGAAACACGCACAATTACTAAAACACTCTTGAGCTCGCCAATATTTCCGCAGGTCGCGGGGCACTGATGGCGCGGGGCGGCACGAGGAAAAGGAGCACTCTCGATGTCGCTGGTGAACTCGTGGATGTAGACGACAGGGACAGCGACACTCTCGACGTCGCAGGATCTTTCGCGTGCGCGAACGCGGGGGAAATGACACTCTCGAGCTCGCAAGCTCGTCCGCGAGGCGTTGGCTGCTCCTGAGGTACTCGCGAGGTCGCTGGTGCATTCCGCGTGTGCGCGAGCGCGACGCTGTGACACTCGTGAGGTCGCCGGGTCTTCCGCGAGGTCGCGAATACGAGGCAACTTGGAACTTTGATCACACGGCTCGACATACTCGAGATGGGAATGGTTCGTACCACATGGCTCGAAATTTCTCGGCAACGACTCGAAATACTTTGGAAATCTCGTCTCTCGAAACTCGGTTCGACTCTTCTCACATCCTCGGAAATAAACCTGAAATTTCACCAAAAAACACGGACAAGTACGCCAAAATATAGAATAAAATGAAAAGCAAAGAAAACACACGAAGGACGATAAAATAGACCGGTCAACACAAAAATGATCCTACAAAGACTAAACTAAAGCACATAAAACACACAAAAATAAGCACGGAAACACAATAAACAGTCTTCAATTCAAATTTCAAATTTTGAATCTATGTCGTTATGTCAGATTCGATCAATCATAATATCCCATCGACGTCATCACTCCATAAATTGCGTTGGCCTCGTACAACGTACCCATTAAATGCTAGTGACTCTTCAAATAGCCTACTAAATCTCAGTCGTTAATATCGACCTCAATCTAACGGCTCCCCACGGCCTGTCCTTTCAACTTCATCTTTTTCAATCGTGGCCGTCGATTTTAGCCATGATCCAATGGTCCTGCCCGAACCATCTTTTTCAACTCCCCTGCTTAATCCAAGCCGTTGATATTGATCGAGATCCAATGGCCGGGGTCGATCGACCCGTATCACTCTGTGCCTATAAGTAACCCCCAGACCGAAATTTTTCAGTTTTTCACCTTTGCGAAATCTTCTTTAGCAATACATGTGCTCTCTTTCTCCCTTTGCTATCAAATCTCTAATCTCACTTCCGATCCCTCGTACTCCATTGCAGCTCACGAATTTCTACATGTTTTTAGACCAATCATCTCCAACCTTGACAATGAGTAAGTACTTTGTTTTATGATTTATGTCTTGGTTTTTGTGTTGAACTTTTGCTTTTTCTTTTTGTCTTCCCCAAATTCGGCGACTCTAACCTTCTCCTTCCTTCTCTTCCTTCACCTCTTTTTCCCTTCTTCTCTGCAAAAACCTAAAACTTTTTTTTTTCTCAGATTCTGGCACTTTCAGCGAAACTGACCGATTTCTCGGTAATGATTTGACTTCTCCATCGTCTTCCTCACTCTCTCGACCTCAAGTTTCTTCTTCTTCGACCCCTTCTCTTGAAAAAATTCTCCAGCCTACTCCGCTTTTGCCCGTTTCGGTTAAGTCTTCACCGACCCAGGCTTCTCTTGTCTGCCACCCCAGTCTACCTCTCAAATTGGTCGATGAGTCTGATGAGGACGAAGACGATGTGGTTTTTCAACCTGCAACCCTATCCTTCGCTCATCCCCTTTCGATCTCCACGATGACTTCTCAACCTGGTCCGTCTTCCAACCGCTAACCTCCTCAACCTGACTCTCTCCCTTAGGTCATTCAGACTCGTACTCTCATCGGCGGCTCCTAGTGGGTGCATGACTTTCTCGACATTGTCGTTTGACATTTGGAGTGGATGTTCATTTTCTCGGGGCCATCTGACACGTATGACCAGCCTCTTGACGGGCCTTATAACTATTTTCAGAGCCAAATCAAATTAGGCCTCCGCTTTTCTATTTGCCAATCTCTTCTCGACCTCTGCGCCATTTTCGGCCTTCCCCTTAACCAACTTCCCTCCAATTCTATCTGTCACTTCATCACTTATATTATTCTTTCATTCGTTTGTTTAGGTCGAATTGACCCTAATTTTTTCTTTTATTCATTTATAGCCAAAGGCCAAGAGGAGGGAATCTACCTACAGAGCCGAAATAAAGCTCATTTTTTGTTTGACATCCCTTCCAACGTCCATAAACGAAAGCAAAAATTTATTTTCATTCTGCCATCTACCTTATTTCCTTGAAGCTCGACCATGTGGCTCGAGACCGTTCCCTTCAAAACCCAAAATCTACCTCATAACCTTCTGTTCAACCAGTGAATAATTGTGGTCTGCTCACCATGGGACTGTAGTTTTCACCCTTCAAAGAGAAACTTCAACCACTTCAAATCCTCGATGAGAACGATCCTGGTAAGTTCGACCTTAAAATCAGGTCGTTATTGTTATTATTGAAACAAATAATGTCCTTTATACTTCTTGCAGAGCATTTCATGAGTAAGCAAAAGACTTCTTCGGCCGACAAAGGAGCTGCCTTTGCCAGCAAGGGGGTCGATCCGATCCTAAAGACAGCCCTCAAAAGGGCAATACTGCAGAGGTCGAAAAGTGCTCCACCAAAACCAAACAACGAAAATCTTCCTCCTCTCCCACCAAGTCGGCCAACCAATAGGTCGACAAGCTGGTTGATCTCTCCGACAAAAAGGGCACCAACTTGACCATTGGCTAGAAGCGCCAGAGTACCATCCAGGTCGATGCGAGAGGCAAGGTACCTCGCACCGAGGGGAAAGAAAAGGAGACCACCCCTTCCCGCTCGCCGACGTCCGCTTCCATTGATAATGAGGTGACTTTCTACCATATGCAGGCTATGCCTGCTGCGGCCACCTCTCTCTGGGGCTCGTTTTGCTATATATACTTAAAGTTTGGCTTTGGATGTTATATACAGTATTTCTGTTGAATGAGAATCGTGTTTGATTAAACAAGTTCTATTTTCTGTTGTTTTGCATATAAATAAAATGGTTTATCACGAATGGACAAAAGATCATTTTAACAGTCGCTTGCAAAACAAGAATGATTGGTTTACAACCTAGATCATGAAAATAAAAAAAACCATTGGAAAGGTTATAGTGTCAACGGTATAGTTGATCTTGACTAATTAGTCACACTAGTACATTTATGTATTGAACAAGATCCCGGTGAAGAGCAGTTTGTTTTATACTAATCGTCATACACGAACTAGGTCTCAGTTAATTACTGCATTCTCTTAACCTATAAGATATAAACAGACATGTGCATACAGTAGTTACTACTTTGATTTACCAAAAGCGAGATCAATTCTGTTAGGTCAATAGTCTTCGTGTTTTTGGTAGTAATGTTGCGTGTTTGATGTGCTATTAGAATATTTACGGTCACCATGTACTTTAATTTGATGATGTCCCCAATGTGAGCTCATGAAGGATTATTATGTTAAACCCTGCAGGTGGATTAAGCTCCGACATAATAATATTGATTTGAGTGGTACTAGCTTCAGTACAATGATGTCGATTAATTCTTGATTATCAGTAATTGAATTAATAGATGGACATTATATCTTAAACGCAGGGAGATAATTCGGGTAATTATTACTGAAGTCTCGAATATAATTTGGGGATGATAAGGGAGTGCAATAATATTTTGTTAGTGAACCGAAACATTATTTAAATTATTAAGCAAAGTGGGCTTGGCCCAAGATTAGGCCCAATACTTAATAAGCCCATATCATCACCTCTTTAGGGTCCCTGCTATAACCCTATAAACACATCATGTTTCTCTTGGGATTGGACATAACAAACACACGCATAGGTGCGAGTTTTGTTCGGCCCTAGTTTCCAAGAGATCGACTCTAATACTTCTTACTCCACGGATATAACTGGAGAGGTGTCGGGTCATATACAGAAGTCCCTGAGGTACACGATGTTGATGTATGAAAATGTACCAAACTGTGTACTAAGTTATACACTCAGTTCGGTCTGCACGAATAGAAATGTCTAACGAGTTTGGAACGGATGTGGGTTCTATCCGTGACTTTTGTCTCATTAATGAGAGAATATTCTCATTGCATTTAATGTTGTCTCTTCTTCCTTTTATAGAAAATGTGAGGTCTTATTCCAATCCCTTTTGGGATTTTCATTTTTCATTTTTCTCTATGAGATATTCTAAAGATATTTAGTCGCACCACATTTAATGCTTTGTACTACATAATCTAATCTCAATATAAATGATGAAACTGGGCTGCGACACATGCCCCTCCTGAGCGCCATTAGATGGATGATTGTCGAATCCCTCAGCATTTAATGCATATCGTACGAACAATTTTTAGTAATGATTAATGCTAGTCGAACACTCCATCCCTTGTCTGTTCGTTCAACTTTCACATTCGGTCTGTTTTCTGCCATTCTTTTCATCTTCACTGGCATGAACCCGAATAGACTATTTGTTCGATTTTAATTCTGGTCGTTCGGTCTAACCCTGTACATCCTGGTACTTGGTTCGTTCACGGTTCTCCCGCTCGGGCCAGGATGGAACTCTTTATTTGACTTGAATTGCAGTCGTTCGATTAGTATTCCGTACACACACCAGAGACCGTCCGCGAGCCACTGCGCAACGACCAGGCCTTCCCGGCGACCACTGCACGCCCCGCGTCCACAGTAGTGATCAGCCGAGACACAGTCCCGATGTCAGTCGCGCACAACCCACACTCAGCAGTGACTCACTCCCATTAACCAGCAACCGCGATCTTCTCGCGAGCTCTCTCCAGCGACCAAACGACCCACACGCTGCGACCAACACGTCCGTGCAACCCGTCCACCCACGTGACTTTCCATATGACCCAGAAATGTCCGAACGAGGTGATTTACAGCGAGTGGAAAATCAACTGATCTCCATCAACCGAAATCTACAACGTCTCAGAGTCTGCAAATTTTAAGTTGTAAGTGTTCAACTCTAGACCTTTAGTATCCATTGCGCATATGTTTACTGTTGATTGTTTAATTCGTAAATTTTACTTAACGATATCCTCACCGATCCCATTAGCCCGACTTTAAGGCTTAGTGCGACTATGCCGCTCGAGCTGCGGCGCAGGTAAAATTTTGACTTCGACCTTAATTACACCTCAAAAACATCGACTTCCAATCTTCCACGTGGTTCTTACACTTTTTTTTTGTTCCATATTCAGACTCTTGCCTCTGTTGTTCCTTTGCTTGATGTTGCCTTGTATGGCTCTGGTCGTCCTATATCCGAGCTGGAGAAGGAAGTCTGGCGGCTGCTCGAGGAGAATCAACAACTGGTCCAAGTGAAGCATGAGCTAGTCCAGCAGCTCAAGAAAGATGGGCTCTGTCATAAGGATGATCTCAAAGCTGGGGATGTCGAACTCGAGCGGGATGTAGCTAGGCGAGGATAGGATGTGAAGAGTGCCAGTATCGCCTCTACAGGGTGGGCTCCGCACCTACACTTCACTACCAGCGTCGGTCAGTGCTTCTTAGAAGAATACCGTATGCAGGTGATTGTTAAGCTGTTTTTAGCCGAGTACAATTGAAAGATCTATTGCATATTTATTTCGCACTTGCTCAATTAATTTTGATTGTGTGTTGCGTAGTTTATCATATAATTATTTCACACTTGCTCAATTATTTTCACCTTTCTGCCGCATTATTTATCGCATATATATTTCATACTTGCTCAATTAACTCTGCATGTTTGTCGCATGGTTTATCATATATTTATATCGAACTTGTCCAATTAACTTCGTTCTTTTCTCAATTATAGTATTTCGCATAATTATTTCGTACTTTCTCACTTAAATTCGTCTTTCTTTTTCACATTTTATCGCATAATTTATTTCACGCTTGGTGAGTGAAAAAATTAACTTATTAATTGACAATGTGAAAAATTTTGTCTATGTACATAGTTATTTTCTTATCATCTTAACCCAGTACAACCAAAATTCCTTAATTTAATTTTGTATCCTGTTCTTGTTCACCAATAAGTAAGATGTTTCAATTCAAAATTTTAAAATTTGTCCTCTAATTTCACTACTTTTTNACTTGTTCAGTTTTAGTTGAGATGTTTGCAAATTTCATTTTATTTTGAAATTTTAGTCGACTAACCACGTCGGATTAAATAATAATTCATGTAGCATGATGGTGTGTGTTCATAGTTTGTAGTTCGATGAGAAAACTAATGGTGTGGGGGTGACAAAAAACCAAATTTGTTCCTCTCTATTTATTACTTCCCAATTTAAGTTGATCAAATTGTTCAATTTCAACTTTTTCTTTTTTAACAATCAAATTTGGTTCAACAATCACACAATTGCATCATGTGCTTTTAAAAACATTCTACACATATGTGGATGAATTGGGTTAATGCGTGAGCGATTGTAGACATGAGGTGAATAAGAGGACAAGAGCACATGAATCATGATCCTATTCTCCTGTATATGGTTCGATGACATGAATATATTTTTTTTCTTTTACGTATGCATAATATATATATATATATATTATATATATATATATATATATATATAGAGCAGTTCAAATAAAAACTAATCTTGGTGTGAGAACCGTGAGAACCATATTTTATGCTATTTTTTATTATGTATGATGCTATTTTTAATATCACATGGTGCTATCATTTTCACAAGTACTAATATAAATTGTGTTGCTATTTTTAAGAAAATAAACTCACGTTAAAAATAGCACTAAAACACAATCAATCATAGCAATACGTACAACTATATATTTGTTTTCAAATATTACAGTTTTAAATGCTATTGAATTTATCATTTTATTATTATTTAATAAATTATACTTTACAATTTTCATATGAAAATAAATACAAATTTATTATTTTTTATTTTATTAGTTGGTGGCACTTTATACAATTACAAAGGTTAAAAGATAAAATTGTCATCTGTCTTAGTTATTGGTTTTATTTTATAATTTTATTTTTTAATTGTGAGTTATGATACAAATTTATACGTTGAATGAACTTGGGCATATCTTATAATTTTTTCTTATAGTTCTGAGTTATGATAAAAAATTATACGATAATCTAACAAATTTATTCCATGTCGATTTTGTATCATTTCAAAGACTTTTTGACATAATTTTTGCTTCGTAATTTTAATGTAGCTCGCTTTGGGTACCTATATTACAGAAAGTTGGTAATTCTAAAGCTGAGCATCTCCAATGTGATTTTTGACATTATAAAAATTCATTTATATCATTAACTTTTGAAAGTGTGTTACTAATTTATTCTCCAATGCATCTTGTCATGAACTCTTTTATGATGAAGTGGATAGTATTTAATGTTGACAATGTTGAACACACTTTTTAATATCTAACACCATGTTAAACATGATGACTAATCAATTCACTTTATATTTAATTTAATTAATTATTGTTCTTGTATTAATAATTATTTTAATTGGTCCATCTATATAAATAACTTCGTATCAAATTGATGCATTGGAGATACTAGTTTGATTCAAATTTCTACTCTTTTAACATTATTCCTACATGGATTAACTTTACAATCATTGAGATTGACATGTGTTAAAAATCATTGTCTTTCAAAGCTATAACATTGCAGATGCTCTAATATATTCAATGTGAATGGCAGGCCCCTGCCTACATGCAAGTAAAAATTACAAATATATGTAGAGAGATGAGTTCGGCGAGAATGATGCTCACTGAAAGAAATAAGAATAAATCATAACAGTCAGATCATATGATCTAATTGCTAAAAAAAATCAAAATTTTACACTCATTAAGGGTAATTTGGACATTACCATTACACATTTAACCAACTCACTCATCAGTGGGTCCCACACCACACACCGCCCTTCTCCTTCCTCACATACACACACACAACACACGCACACACACAACACACCACAAGTGGGGCCCCACCTGACCACTACTCATCTCTCACCCGTCAATCCCTCTCTCTCACAGTCACACACACTAAAATGCAGAGACACACAAAACACACACCGACACCACTCTCTGCCACCCGTCGGCACTCTGACAAGTAGTCGTCGCTGCTTCTGCTCCTCAGCTGGAAACCAGAGCTCGTTGTCTGATCGACTGAGGTCTACTCGAAAATGAGGATGGCGAGATGATCGGCCAGTGCATCTAGTAGCCAATCCGTACCTCATCTCCACTATGATCTTGTGGGTTGTTGTCCGCCTCTTCGATGGCGACGTCGACGGAAAGACGATGGCAGAACCTGGAAGTACCGCGACCACGACCATGAAGACGTGAACGCTGGTAGCGGCGGTGGCCTCTACATCCTCTAGGTATACATGCCGACGGCGGCTGCTGCTGCTCCATCGTCTAGGTCTTCATCACTGGCGGCAAGAAGAGGAAGATGCGTGCAGGATGTTTATTTTGAGATTGTGGACATTTTTTTTGAAAATTCGATAACTACAAGGGACTTATTCCCAATATCAATAATTTTAGCTAAATTGCAATTTAGTTAATGGGTCAAATCTATAATTTAAAAAAAAATCGAGAGTTTTGATTATATTTTAATTTAGTCCATGGGACAAATTTGTAATTTATAGAAAATACATAAAAAGAAATATAATTTTTATGTATATATTTTCTTATACATATATAGATTATATTTTTTATTTGATGCTTAAAAAAAATATTTGTCCTAGGCCTAATTTTGTATTCTAAGATAGGATTGGAATAAAAATAGGCTAATTAGCTGCCATAAGCAAATAACTGTACTGCTTTGATTATGTTTGTCTAGACCTGGCCAAAATTGAACCGTGGAAATTCAAATGTAAAAATTAATTTTTTTTTATTTTTTATTTTAATTTTTGTTATTTTTTGATCATTTTTTATTTTATTTTTAAATTTCTCAAACCGGTCATAAACCGCTGGGATGGTTCTGAACCGGGACCACCTGTTTATTGAATTGACCTTAGTCTTTCCCGGCCAGTCCGATTTACAAAAATGACGAACTTGAACCGACTTCCAAACCGTTAACCGAGTTTTGGCCACGTCTATGTTTATCTGTATCCCCTCTCGACAAATGGCCGGGCTTTGGGCCTCGACAACTTTCAATTTAGAGATGAGAAGCAAGTTTGACAGCGAGTACTAATAAGGCCCAAAATTCACTCGATTATGTCCAAATGAGAGTTATATATTTGTCACATGTAAACGTTTGTAACTCCAATCGTGTCATCACATCTTAAACACTGAGGCTTAAATTTGAAGGACGCGGACATATTGGACGATTAAAATTGTTATCAACAATCTAATTAAAAATAGAAACACGACATGAATTGATAAATGTTTTGTAATACTTAAAATATGTTAATAAGACAATCAAAGCAAGAAAATTCGTCCTATTCGAGTTTTGATCACCTACATTAAACTAAACAAATGAGTCCCTGATTACATAAATTTTCGAGGCTATAATTGGTATTATTACCCTTGGCCAATTTATAACTTAGGCTGCAAGCTCGAGTTTCCCAGCAAGAAGCCATAAGTAGTATTTTGGTCCCCGGCTACTTATTGAGATTACAGAATCATATGGCAAATGTAAGAAATAAATGGTAAAGGTCATATATTATTAATGTTCTGATGTTATCTGTAAGAGCTGTTGGAAAATTTTGCTTATTTTGGTCCTTCCCTCATTTGTGTTCCCACAGTGTAATTTACTAACATGTGGTACTATCTCCGCATGGCAATTATAATTTCAACCCGTGTGATATGGTATATCATACCAAGCATGAGAGTTCGGGTAGTTCGGAGGTAGCTCGGTTGGTTGACACATTTGAGCAGCTCGGTTACACGTTGGACAACTTGAAACCAAGTCGAAAGAGATTGAGAACCTTGTCCAGTTGGAGCTTGACAGATATTGAACCCAAGATAATTAGTCTATATAAGGGAGTGGAGTATGTTGATCATTCTTCTTCTCTCTCTGAACATTCTAAGCTATTGTATACTATACACATATGTAGGGTGTGTAAACCCAATCCCGTATCAAAAAATTAAAAGTTCCAAGTCCAATATATAAGCTTGGTGGGCTACTCCTTCTATTGTCAATTGGTTTTAGAATGGAACCTCATTTGGACTTGTATGTTGGGCTTGATGGAGAACTGAGCTTGAGTTGTCGGTTCTAACAATTGGTATAAGAGCCATGGTTGGTAGCACAATTGCAATGTGGATGGCTGGTGGATCCGTGTACCTTGTGTCGAAAGTCTTCCTGGTGAAGGGGTGGTCAGACGGCGGGTTCCGTGGGTGATAACAGTGGTACAAGATGGTCGGATCGTATGAATTCGTTCAAGGGGAGGCTCAATGTGGTCTTGTGTTTGAGGGAAGGTTTGTAGGGTGTGCAAACCCAATCCCATATCGGAAAATTAAAAGTTCCAAGTCCAATATATAAGCTTGGTGGGCTACTCCTTCGATTGTCAATTAGTTTTAGAATGGAACCTCATTTAGGCTTGTATGTTGGGGTTGATGGAGAACTGGGCTTGAGTTGCCGGTCCAAACAACATCATCATCCCCTAAATACTGACTCCGACAGTGTTTTGCAAGTCGATCTTGCGGTTCAAGGACTATTCAAGAGACGTTAGACCGGACTGAGTAATAACATTTCATATTTCATTTCTTATCATCATATTTGTATTTAACCATTATAGCCTTGTACTTATACTATAAAGTAAACTTTTATATGCGCTTTTAGAATGTATTTACTTGACTTTCCAGTTGACTGAAATAAATGTTTTCACATTGTTACACTCTTTATGATTGCTTGTCTATTAAATGTCCTATTATTTTATATTGTAGACAATGTAGTGTGTTAGTAGTCACACAGAAGATCAAATTGTCGGTTCCTTATAAGATATAAATTATATTCACAATTGAGATATGGAGATGCCTATCAATTTAGGTTTTAGTATAAGCTGGTTGTAGCTTGTCTTGGCTATTAGTTTATACTGTCCGTTGTGTCGCATTGAAAGGATCACACTTGAGACGTGTTCTTCTATTATGACTGTCATTACTCTTCTAAGTTTTCTAGTTATTAATATTATTGTCATTTGAAAAAAAAAAAAAAAAAAAAA
>BKCP01010514.1:2397930-2419399 GCA_008636005.1 Striga asiatica
GGAGTGTGAATCAAATCGTGAATTTTCTCGTATTATATTATAAAAGCAATAAAAGAGGGGGGAATTTTGAATTAATAACTAAACTAACTAAAATCCTAATGAAGCAAATAAAATCTAAGCAATGAAAATAAAAATAAAAATAATAAATAAAGAGAACTTGCTAGTTCACGGTTCCGTCTACACCCTCGCATGACTCGTCTAATCAACTTTGGAATCAAATCTCGCTATCTTATGAAATTACTAGCCCTAGGCAACGACACGGTCTGTTACCCGAATTTTTTCTTAATTTTACTTTAACCGCGAGACGCTCTACGATTAAACCTGACTTCATGTACAGTCCAGAAAAACGTTTTCAAGATTTAATACAATTAGCCGCTTTACGAATTAGAAAAATAGGCTAGACTAAGTAGTGAACTCAACCGCGTTCGTTCACTTAAATAGGTCGTGTTATCCCCGGTAGTTACCATCTTCCTGTTACCTCTTATGAATTAAACACAACGACAATTATGGATTGCAGGTCTAATTCAGATGTAGATATGAAAAGTCTAATCTAGGTGATCAATCTAAACAAGACTAACACATCATGGTGAATTATTCAAAATAACACAAACAATTCCAAAAAAATATCGAAATTATCAACTACGTAAATTAATCAAACATCGTCAATCGTAGGGTTCGACTTTCCCGGAACTAGAAATAAAAATCTACTCTAGCATAATAAATACGAAATAAAAGAGAAAGAGAAGAATAAAATTATCCTTGTCGTGTGCAGGTACGGTCTCCCTCCGCTTCCGTCGGCTTTTCCGTCTGCCCGCGCGTCTGTGTTCTTTTTCTTCGTTGCGGCTCTGTGGGTCTTCCGTGAATAACGTCGGCTGCGTATTTGATGTCGCCTCTCAAATAAAACTTGAGGAAATTGCAACCCTTACTTCAGCATTGTAATTATATTATAATTATACTCCTATTATATAAATATTTATATAATTATCAAACTAAGCCTAAAATATTGCTAATATACCTAAGTAGTGACGGTTTAATTATACTCAGATAATTAAGGTGAGTTACTGATATTACGGGTGAAGATTTAAACCGTCACTACTTAGGTATATTAGCAAAAATATATAAGATTTAAACCAAAATATTGCAGAACATAAAGATAAAATATTGTTAAACCCCTTACTGCACAATATTGTTGAACATAAACCAAAAATACACTGAACATAAAGATAAAATATACTGAACATAAACAAAAAATATACTTATACTGCACAATAAAAATAAACTGCTGAACATAAACCAAAAATATTAAACTACGTAGTTTATTTCCATGAACAAATACCAAAATATACTGCAGATATACCTTCACTTGTTCAACATTTTATGAAATAATCATTAATTTGAAAACTATTAGTATTGTACATAGCAGCACGACGACTCTCATTGAAAGCTTGTGGCTTCGGTAATGGAGGGTCAACCAGAATAAAAACAACGACACAAGAACCGGGATGGGCGGCCCAAAGATCTGTCCGAAATGAGTACCCAATCAGTTCATCAATTGGTCAACAGCGATCTGACGGGATCCGTCGGGCTTTGGCGATGGAGGTTGGGCGCCGTCGGCTCAAGGGGAAGCGATTCGTACGGCGACGGCGTGCTTTGAGTCGGCGGTGGAGATGGCGATTGCTTTTCGCACTTCGTCGGGCTACTTGCGGGCTCGCGTGAAGGCTATCAGAGATGTTCGAAGACGCCGGGGTTTTTTTTTTTCTTTTTTCTGGTGCGCCTGTCAATGAAGAGCGACGCCGGCGTATTTTTTTTTTCTCATTTGTATCAATGAAGATTATCTTTCCATCTTCACTCCTGAAATCTTGCGCTACAAATATGGAATGGTTGTTCCACTACCTGTAACTGATTTTAGGTATAATTGTTATTAATTTTTGCCTATTAGATATATACACAATTAAATTGGTATGAAGTGTAATGTTGCAATTACTTTAAAATCGTGTAGCATGCTTAAAAATTTCCCTAGTTCAGCCCCCTTGAATCCCTTATATTCCACAAACTCAATGCGTATATTAAATTCCAATTAAATCCCTTAGCCCAATTAAATCTAAATTGACGAGTAGAGACCTCGCAAATAATTACTCTCCCAGTTTTTAATCCCACATGTGTGGCGTGAGTGGAATCAAATTAATTCCCTTGCTGCATCTTGCATCTTCTTTGGGCCCAAAATCAATCCTCATCCATTGGGCTAAACTGTGTACACTTTTAGGCCCAATTTCTTAATCCTTTGGCCAATTACGTTCATGTTTCGCCATTCATAAAAATACTCTAATATGCTGAAAATAAACATATAAATATTAATGTATCAATCCATCCAAATAATAGATAAGTCAAAAAAATATAAACGTGCAGATAAATTAAATGTATAAAAATATACCATTAAATATATAAAATGTGCACATTTTTCGATCTATCAATTTTCATGTTGCTTAAATGTTGTTATGTTATTATTTTGTTGTTACATCGAAAGTTTTTGAGTTCTTTGTATTTATCTGACTTTTTGCATGACTATAATTTGTCCTTAAGTATTCTATTTTATTATTATTTTTGTTGTTAATTTAGTTTATCAAATATTTCTATTGATTTTTAGTTAATTTAATTGTATGTATGCATATAAACAATTGATTATTTTTTTTATGTTTTTTTATATTTTGACATTCATATTTGAAGAAAAAGAAGAAGAGGAGGAGGGAAGAACATAGAAGAAAATAGGGGTGGGCAAAAAAACCGGATTTCTCGATCCCGAACCGGACCGAAATGGTCCCGTTCTGAAAAAATAGGGTTCCAATTGGTTTTTAAAATTTTCGTCCCGGTCCCAGTCCTGAACCGGTTGAAACAATGTCGGTATCGGTTTTTAATATTTTTTTCCCGAACCGTCCCGTTTGTCCCATTGTATTTTTTTTGTACAAAAATATTATATATATATATATATATATATAATACATTAATTTATATTTATTAATGAAATCTTAACAGGTTTTTTTTTGTGCAAAAATCTTAACAGACTTTTTTTATTAATGAAAGGAAAGTCAAATTCACTTCTGTCTGTTAAGACAATTGGCCCAAAAAATGAAAACATTAAATAATAAAGTAATACACATTAAGTCATTAACATTTATATTTACGGGCACAACGCACAAACTACAGAATCCAAATTCTCAAATTCTCAATTCAATTTCTCTTCTCCATCTCGGCATCTCCATCACGTCGCCATCAAATCGCGATCAGCACCTCCAATCTCGTCATTCTTTTTTTGTTTCAGTTCCAAAATTCAGAATCAAAACCCTAATTCAATATATATAGCTCTGTGCTCAAGTTTTTGATTCATTTGAATGCTAAATGCTTGGTTGTAGCTTTATGAATTGTAACTTAAGACTGTAAGACAATGTTTCTTGGCCTTTTGAATGGAATCAAAGTTTTATTTTATTTATTTTATTTTTAAAAGTGAAACAGCCAAACAGGCCAACAGGGAATAGTTTAGTTTGAAGTTTGATTTTTGAACATTTTTTTTCCCGTTTTGTCCCGATCCCGATTGATACCGTTCCGTTTGGGACGAGGTGTCGTCCAGGATTGGTTCAAAAAATTGGGACAGGTACCGGGACAGGTCCAATTCCGGACCGTCCCGAACCGTGCCCACCCCTAAAAGAAAATGTGAACAAGAAGTAAGAGTGAAAGTGAAGAAAAAGAATAAAAAAAGGAAGAGAGAGAAAGAGAAAGAGAGGACTGAACTTTGAATTTGTGTTGCTTCCGATTTTCGTCTTTTGGAATTCTGTCCATCGCATTACATCAATGAAATTTTTTTATAACTTGAGGATTTATATATTTTGACAAGTATATGGTTGGCAAACAAATAGCAATTGGGCCAACACTCAACTCGATTGATGGACCGTAAAGGGGAGTTCAACAAAAAAAAGGCCTATATGTACAAAAAGCAGTAGGCTTTGAGGAAAAAAAAAAGGGGTAATTTTAAGTTTACCGTGTGATTTTAAAATAATTGCAATCTTACCATGGTGTTACATTTTATTGCATCTTTACCAATTAGATGTCATTTAATTGTGTATATGCAAATAATCAGTTATCAAATAAGAAGTGAAACTGCTCCTTCAATTGCTCCTATAATTCAGTAACCGAAGGCAATCATAATTAAAGAAAAAAAATATGTTCAACATTGAAAGAACGACACTGAACACGGCCATGTCGGACCAGACGATTCAGCGCGAATATATACTGTATATTTTGCGTATATATATTGTTTATTGATTGTATTGGTTTTTAAAAATTTTATCTAGTATGTTTGGGGTATATATTATGTATATATGTAGTATATTTATCCAGAACCAATACTTACTTCTTTTGTTGTCCTCATCGTCGGAAGTATGGCCTCAACCGCAAGGTATATATAAATATAAATCATCTATCCTATACAAAACTGTAACATATACAAATTATAAAATCTTTATAATAAAAGAAGTATAAAATAACAAAAAAAAAATGTGTTACCAATTAGAACACGGGTTGTTCATCATAGAATTGAGAAACACGAGCTCAACAAGCTAACAATTAGAACAACCGCACTTCATACTAGAGAAATTTACATAAAACACTAACATTGTGAAGTCAAAATGTAGTTCTCTCCTGTCCAAGAGCTGAATCAATCTAATCATTCACTTTCTTCATTCTGGAAGGATGATACATTACTCGGACGGAAACATATACTGATAATATACTGTATATACCCGTAACATATACAGAATGAAAAATATCTGTCCACGAATCAAGCACACCAAGTGTTCATCAAAATAGATTCAATCATGGTCTTGGCATCACTGACCAATCCGGTTTTTGCTAGGATTTGTATGAACATATTCAACACGCAGTAGTTGGAAATCATATGTTTGGCTTGGGCTTCGTAGAAGGCGAGGTTGCTCAGCCCGATTAAGCCGCGAAGAACGAGGATGGTGACAAAGCCGCAGAGGATATGCAGGGTTTTTGGATCTGCCTTCCACGGGGGAGGGCCGAGGCAAGGGCGGCGTCGTTCACGGCGGAGATGGTCGTTAGTCTCGATTTGAACCTGGTGAAGCCGATAGGCTTACAGCTCCTGATGGTGGGAAAGGCTTTGCGGGGACGATGATTAGGGTTTTGATACTGCGGAAAATCCTGACTCAAGTAGGGCCAGTCCCCACTCTTTCCGGGCTCGCTAAAGATTAGATAAAGATTTCACCTAGTTCTTGAATCCAGGAATAAAATCTCAAACTGAATGCGTTGAGTAAAGATAAGCTCTGGGAAGAACAGAGAGAGGGNAGAGAGAAGGGGGAGAGAAGAATGGAGAAGAAGAGATAAGGGGAGAAATAAAGTCTACCTTTAATTACGCTAGTCAATTAATTGTATACTTTAATTAATTATTTTTTATATATCTAGTAATTTTGTAAGTAATATTATGCATGTGGTAATTTTATAATAAAAAGTGATTAGTGTTGTACAGGGTGCAATTTCCTCCAAAAAAAAATACAAAAAGCAGTAGGCTTTGAGGAAAAAAAAATTAGGCCGTGAGTTTTATTCTATTTAATTCGGGCATGATAGCCCAGTACAAGTTGTATGGATTATTTTATTTTTGACAAAACAACAAAGATTATATAATTTATTAAAAACAAGTACAATAAATGAACACAGCTCTTTTTGGAATTCACTAGCACAAGTGAAGAACAAGAGCAATTACAACACAAAAAGCAACAAAAACACTAAACTGGATGTCTTAATATTATTCATTTAGCATCTTTCTAAAACGTGGTGGCTAGATTCCATCTTACTGCTGAGAGCACTATCATCATAAGCTTTTCTAAAGTGACCGAATTTGGCGGGTAGATTTAACTAACAGCTGAGATCTAAACTGCCATCCTGTTAAATATGAATATAATAGGTGAGAATAAAAGAAATCGAGTTCGATCGTTTTCTGTACAATTTTTGCTGGTAACATCGGTCAATCGCAAAAGTTAATGTCAAACGGCCAAACGGGTCGAAGTTGGTTAGACGGTTCTGGTATTGTAGTTAATTATTTTTGTGTTTGTGACCATAAAATGCGAATTTAATATCTAATAGAGATGCAAGCTGAAAACAGATTTCAATAGAAGTATTTTGAAGGCCTCCAAAATCAGGATTTGATGAACATAAATATATTTTTTTTTTAAAATAAAAAGGAAAAAGAACTGAAACACAGCTGACACAACTCTTTACAAGAATCCTTCTCATTTTTAAAGCAAATGTGGAAACTTTAAGGAAAAAAAAAATGAAGAAAATGAAAAGAAGAGAATAAAAAGAAGAGAAAATTTCATTAGCTCCTTCGAACATCATGTATACCTTAATTTTCGCCTTTTAGGTCTCATCTCAACCCACATCAAATAGTGGCTTAGGCATATTTTTCCACCTAGCTTAACCATTCAAAAAAAAAAAAAAAAATAACACGACCCTTAACCTCTTTCTATGGCTTTCCTCTGCACACGATAAAAATACTCCCAACGAGTACACATTAGGCATTTTCATTTTTCGCACATGAACGGCAACAAGTTTAACCGATTTTTGTCTCATGCAACTTCAATGTTTGACGGCTTTGCATTGCTATCCTCAACCAATTTGGCTTTCGACCTGGCTGTGGCTGCTCTTGAAGACCTTGAGAAGGAGCCCGAATTAGATTTTGGAGAGGAAGTCGATTTGGTTTTCTTTCGCTTTTGCTTCTTCTTGATTGGAGTTTGTTCGGATGGGGTGGTGTCCTTTAACGCCTCGGATCCTGATTGCCGCCTCATGGACTCTGCAAAATCTCTTTATCGGTAAAACGAAGAAAACAAAGACAAAATCGGAAATCAAACCGAAGAAATGGTGAGATGTGATTCGTCGGTTCCCACTGACGAGCTTAAGTAATACTACATAAGCTACAAACCTCTGAATAATAGGCTATCTTTGGTAAACCTAGGTGATTCGTTATCTCTGATAAGTTAGCTGATAATTGACTTTTGAGTTTATAGCTGATAGTGACTTATGATTGAAAAATTAACTTATATGATAAAAGTGTTTGGTAAAATTAGCGGATAAGTTAGCTGGAAAAAAATGGGCTTATTTGAAAAGTTACCAAGAGAACGAGATAAGCTCGAACTTATTAAAAAAACTTGTCCTATTAAACAAACCTTATTTCAAGTTTTAAAAAAAATTAGTACATATATGATATATAATTATATTGTAAAATAATTACAAAAATATTTTTTTAAAATTTAAGTTATTTGCATTTTGTATTTGTATTATATTGTAGGCAACATATATAATTGAGTTATATCAATGGTCTACAAAAGTCAACATTGATTTTGATACATATTGAATTTTAGGTGTTTTTAAAATTATAACTATAAGATTAAAATTAGCTACTAAATTGTGTTTGTCATTGGTTTTTTAACTAATAAAATATTTATCTTTATTATAAAGAAGTCCACGAATGCTGACATTGCAAGAATATCCAATCCAAAAGAACAAAAATATTGGTATTTGAAAAAGATATATATAATGAGATGTAAATTTATGTAATTATGAGTGATATAATATATAAGAATATGCAGAGAATAAATATCATTTTTTTTACACTTTGTAAAGGTTACGTTTGTGCCCCCTTAGTCTTGCGAGTCTGCGTCCGTCCCTGAACTAGTTTATGATCCTTATCAAATGCACTCTAGATCTGTTGGAATATCATTTGTGAGTTGTCCCACATTGATTCTATAGGGAAAATGAGCCTAGTATATAAGCCTAGTGGGCTACTCCTCCTATCACCAATTGGTTTTGGGATGGAACCTCACCAAGGTGCACCTAGGCTCACCTCTTATGGTGCGCTTCATCTGGTGGGGATCGCACTCTCTTCCCCCATTATATAAATCTAATATGGTATCTCAGTCTGCTCTGGGCTTGGGCTTATCTCTCTACCCGGCTTGCTATGTGGGCTTGGGCTTACGATGGACTCACAAGTGAGGGAGCGTGTTGGAATATCACTTGTGAGTTGTCCCACATTGATTCTATAGAAAAAATGAGCCTAGTATATAAGCCTAGTGGGCTACTCCTCCTATCACCAATTAATTTTGGGATGGAACCTCACTAAGGTGCACCTAGCCTCACCCTCTTATGGTGCGCTTCATCTGGTGGGACCGCACTCTCTTCCCCAATTTTATAAATCTAATAAGATCTCTTATGGTGCGCTTCATCTGGTTGGACCGCATTCTCTTCCCCCATTATATAAATCTAATAAGATCTAAAAGACGCATGAATCAAGCTAGCCATTATTTGTTTTCTTCCTTATAAATTTAGGGACGATAAGAGAATCCGTCAAAAGAAATACAAATAAAAATGACTGCAGAGAAATAAAATACGTAAAACAATACAAAGACAAGTAAAGATCAACTTAGTTTACATAAGGCTCTAGTTTCTAAGAAGCTTTTATTTGGTATGCATGAGATGAGACCACAAAATGGTAACCATATGGTCATGAATTTTTTTATTTTTGAATTACCACATACCTATGTGTGTGTATGGTTTAACCTAGCTACACCAATATAGGATCGTATTTTGAATTTTCCCTCCATATGGCACAATGTTATAGTACAATTTTGGGAAAAATCTACAAACTAGAAAATCGATAAATCATATGATATGATAGTTTCTTTTTCTTATTTTAATCTCCATTTCTATCATCATCATTACTATAATTCGTAGTACTTCAGGTGCTGTAGCATGATAAGAATTTCATGGTACATAAAGTCCCACCATTTTTTTTGACCTTTTACCAGTTACTAGACATGTCTTTTCCGAGGCCCAATTTTCAGGCACATTTCCATCAATGTACAAACGACCTCGTGACACATACGAGCCAAAACAAAAATTAAAAAAATCCCCACTTTTGAGGCAAAAAAAGTTGCAGCCCGGGACAAAATATGTACTGCACTGACATTTGTCTGAATCGATATTGCTCATGATGTGGAAATAATTGATAAATCAACTGTCCCATTTTTGCGTTCTTTCTTAAATAGATTTATTAAATTAAATTATTATAAATGGATTTATTAAATTAAGATCTAAAATCAACATTATATATATATATATATTAAAAAAAATAAGACGAACCTTGAGACGTCCATGGAGAAAGTGCAGAACCTGAATTACGATCAATTGACGTGGATGCAAAATTGGGCCCTGTTTTGAATTCATTCATCTACATTTCGCCGACATATTATTATAAATGAAAATTGGTAACTATATAATTATACAAAGTTTAGAAAATAATAATAATAATAATAATAATAATAATAATAATAATAATAATAATAATAATAATAATATATATGTACATATATACCCAAGTAGGTGCACTTCCAGAAGGGCCATCCCACCCAATATGTGCCACATGCTTAACATCAGTTGGATATCCAATCTCTATTTCACGTTCCTTTACAACTAAAAATAGGGAAATGAAAAACAAAATATAATAAGAATGTGTTAAAAATTATGAAAAAAAGGGCTAAAAATTTAATATCTATACTAAAATGTTACCGAAGATATGAGATAGAGTGTATTTGAATCCTTTGTTGATCCCTTTAATTGTGGTTCCCATTAATTTTGATGTATTAAGGCTCCAATTCAGTATTCCTCTTCTTGGGTATGAAACAAAATGTAGAAGGAAGCACCACAAATTTATCCACAAAATGAAACTTTGCCTGTCACAAAAAACCCAAATTCCTTTAGGCTCCGTTTGTTGTGAGAGATTTACAGAGGGATTTGAAATCCATAGATTTCAAATTTACAAGTTCAAATCCTCATGCATGTTGGGATGGTAATGGAAGTTGGAGGATTTCAACACATCCATTCAAGGAGTTGCAAGTACAAAAATTTATATTTCAAAAATTTTGAAATCAAGAGACTTCAAATCCCTCAAAACAAACGGAACCTTAATGTTTTTTCCTCATGGTAAAATCATTAATCTGGAAAAATGCGTAGAAGGAACGCTAAATAGAAGGAAAGATGATAAACTTAGCACCAGAAGAAAGATGTTGGCCTTTGGAAATTGACACACCATCTCATGTATAATTGTATATTGGACTTTCTAATAAAAAAAAACTTGCAACAATTTGCATGAACATTGAATGCAAAAATGGCATGCAAACGTCTTTTTCCTTGAACCGGAGAATAAATTTAAACAAGTTTGTGAAATTTTTTTAACACACAAAAAAAAAAAAAAATGTAAATTAAAGTACCTTATTGGATAACAACACAGAGAGAAAAAGATTGAATAGAAGCTTGTTCTTCTCGTCTCCTTGTTGATATTCCCATGTATCATCAAAAAATGTTGGTAAACATAATTTTGATTAGGCATGCAAGCAAAACCGAATTGAATGGATTAAGGGGCCCACCAATAAAGGAAGAGAAATCCAAAAAAATGAAAAAAAAATAAAATCAAATAAAACTTAAGAAAGTTTTATTGTATTGGGATTTGGGAATGTGATGGGAAAAAAATAGAAGAAAATATGAGTTGCAAAGATTTTCAAGAATGTAGGGTGGGAGAATGTGACATTGAGGTTTTTGGCTATTGATTTTTTAGGAGAGAGAAAGAAAGAAACCAAATGTAGAAAGTCGGAGAGAAAATTTAGAGAATGAAAGAGTTTGAGGACACCAAAGTCTCCCAAAATGAGGGTGGGGAGTGGATTGAAGGAAATGTACATATGAACATTCCAGAATTCAACCAAAATTTTTAATTAAAACACTATATAATATATAGTATTAATAGATGATAATTGATGAAATTGGATAGTGATTAATTATAGCATGTTTGGATTTTGATTGCTACCACAACTCTTAAATATAATTAAATAGATTATAATTAGCTAACTAGATGCCATATTGGTATAACTAGGACCTTCTCATTTGATATTTATATAGTCATTTATTTATATTCTTGTCTTATCAAAACATAAATCAAGTGGACACAGTTTACAATACGTGGAACGAACAAATACAAGCAAATCATGACGTGCTTGAATACAAATATATTAGTTCAAAACAAGTTCTTTTGATTAATAGTATTAACATTGAAAAATGATGATAGTTAGTAAAATTTTAAATTAATATTTAAAATAAAATAATTAAATTCTTAGAATTTTTCTATTTTGACCAATTGATTCAGAATAGGGGGTAAAAAACGTGGCGCGCGATTACAAGTTTTTGCGACTGAATCAGTAAACACACAAACTTGGCCAGCAGGTTATAATTTCACACAGTAATCTTCCGAGTGCGGCAGCCCGGACCCGAATTGTATCCGGACAATGAGACATTGGGCTCGAGCCTAATATCAAGAAATTTCTGGGTCAAATTGAAGCAGATTTTCCTGTTGGGTCTGAATATTTCGCTATATTTTCTTTCACTATTTATTATTGGCCACATTTTTCTCGTCCGTCCTCTCGGTTCTCCCTCAACATATTTTTTCTTTTTCATTTTGCTTTGTCAATTAACATAGTCCAACACAGGTGCTTACTAAATTTTTTTCTTAAAATTTAAAATTAAGGAAAAAAATTGGTTGAAAATTTAAATACTTTTTATAAAAAAATATATATTATTATATATTTTAGTATGACACTTATTACTTGTGCAACTTACCTGTGTTATAGTATGATAAGTTTTCTCACTTATTACATGTAACTACATTAAACATAAATATATTAATTGAGAAATAATTTTATTATTATTATAAATATAAATATAATTTATTTATTTTATATATACAATATGAATGTCAAATCGAAGCTCATCAAAAGATGATTAATTTGATATATTATATATGTAAAACCGATAAGAAATACAAAAGTTATCAACTATTAAAATACATTTACAATTCAATCGTTATAATAGAAAATGATATTAAAATACAATTAATACATTTAAAACGATCATAAATAAATCAACATATTTATGATAATCCGTACCTAATTATTTTTGGACTAATGACCTGCAAAAGGATGGGGAGGTTCTCTCTACGGTAGCACTCCGACGGTTAAGTTACTGAGAGATTTGGGAAAAAATGGTAACATAAGGCTATCTTTATATTTAGTGAGGAAGCAGAAAAAGTTAATCATACATTTTTCCTCTATTTATAGTGTAGTGATCTTACAGTAATTGTGTCTTGGTGACCAAGAATTCTGCTACCCGCAGGTTGCTCGGAAGTACAACGGCCTGCCCAAAGGGAACAGGTGGCTGCTTGGAATTACAACGGGCTGCCCCAATGATCTGCCCAAAGGAGACAGTTGGTTGTCCAGGTAAGCTTCCCAAGATTCGTCATTATCCTAATGACTGAAGTTATCTTGATGCGTTCACTTTGCCTAGTATCAGGGGCGTAGCCAGGAAATATTTTGACCCGGGGCTGCATATTATTGCAGCTATCATTGGAATCGAGTAGACATGGTCATGGGCTGACCCAGCTTGTCGGTTCGGGCCGAACTGGCCCCTTGACCATGAGTCTTGAACCGCGGCCCGTGGTTTTGACCAGTTCGGTTCATGTACAAGAACCGGCAATTTCAGTTCCAAACTGGATTTAGAACCCGAGGTTTGGCTTTATTTTTTAAAAATATATATCATTTTTTAATTATTTTTTATTTTTTTAATGAGCCGAACGACCAAGAACCGATAGTTCAATGAACCGGCCCGTGCATATGTTCGCGCCGGTTCAGGGTCCTCCAACTCTCGGCCCAGGATCGGCGATTTCGACCTGTAAGTGGTTTTGGTGATCATGACTAGAACCAAATTATCTGATAACATATGTCGGTTTGAATTGGGAAAACTCAATCTCGACTCGCTTATATATTTAAACAAGCCAAACCAAAATAGTTAATCGAACTTGTCGATCAAACAAATAGAATCGAGCATGTTTGCACTCAACTCTGTAAGAGTTTTTTCCTTGTCTTGGAAATGTGGCCGAATTAATTATTGAATGCGAAATCAACAAAAAAAAAAAAAATAAGTGAAAATGGATAACGGACTGTGCAATGAGACGAATCCATTTAAATACCCCGCAGGAGAAGTGTGTGTTAAGGTTAATTATCCAACTCTTTTGGTACTTGTCAAATCAACCCATTAAAAAAATTAAAAGGCAAGAGTGTGTCAGCTACATTATCAACCCAATTGATAAAAATCTAATAAAGAAACAATTGTCATTTGATAGTAAAGGATTAGCTTTTTTCCTCTCACTGCGACCATCACTTTTCCTCCATTATTGTCATATAAAAAATTTCGACTTGAATCTTGGGACATCCAACCCGAAATAAAATGGGGCTACATACAAAATTACATGAGGCTAATGGGGCTTGTGTATAAAAATTTTTAAAAAATAAAATTAGCAATTTTTTTTTTTTTTGGGACATGGGGTTGGAGCCCACCCTAGCCCTAGGGTGACTCAGCCCCTGCCTAGTATTTTTTGGGTCTTCTTAGTCTAGGTCGAGGTACATTCTAAGACTTATTCAGATCCCTTAGTGGCTCAAAAAGCTTATGATAGTGGTAAAATTAGGTCCTTCAATTCTGCCTCGCTATTACTTATCAGGACGAGTTCTAGTTCTTAGGGCATTTAGGTCGACTGTGGCAGATCTTTGAACCAACAACCTGGTCTAATGTTTATTATCGACCTAACGGCCTTGGTGAGTCGGCTTGGTCGAGCTGTGTTTATGTCGAGCTATGTTCCTATATTGAATTAAATTTGAGTTAAAATAAATTAATTGATTAAGAGTGATTAGATAAATTTGTATCCAAGCAACCCCTTGCATATTCAAATATTGGTAACAGAAAAAGTCATGAGCTGATGAATAAAAATATTTGACTCCATAAAATGATCTCAAAATCTCAATCGAAACCATAAATTTTCCTATAAGGAGACTTTACCGGGAAGTGAAACGCTTTAAACAAAAATTAAAACCCCCAATGCAGATCTATCCTGTGATTCCTGTATGTGTTCCAATTCCTAGTTGTCAAATCCAAGGAACTTCACTTTTTCTGATTAATAAACAACACCCAATCAAATGCTCCTTCACGTTCTTTCATGCGACATGTTTTGGTCCCATCCCCCCACTTTTTTAATATTATTGATTAAAAATAGAATTAAATCTGACTGGGGCCAGCCTGGATTTTTGAGCTCAACCTCCACTGGCAATCCCTTCACACACTTGTGTCGGTCTCTTTCTCTCTATGTGTGTGTAAATAATAATAGCGTAATTTCCTCTAATTTCTCATATGATTGATCAAAGTATAAGATTAAGCTCAATTATTAACCAGGCTGTCCTCATTTGACATTTTTAGAAGCCCGTTAAATGAGCTGAGAGCATAAAAAAAAAAAAAACCAGCATCCTCTGTTTGTACTTTGTATGCATTGATCAATTGAAAAAATGGGTCCTCTGTTTGGAGCTCTCATCGTCACGGCATTTGTGGCTTTTTCATTGCCCGGGGCAGCTGGAATCAAAGGCTCCTTTGACGATAATTTCAGCAAAAGCTGCCCGGAGACCAATTTCAAGACCTCTGAGGATGGCCAGATCTGGTACCTCTCCCTGAATAAAGAAGCAGGTAACATTTGTTTCATTATTATGCAAATTTTTGCAGTCATCAATTTATTTATTCTTTTTAAATGCATTCTTTGTTTTTGGTTTTCTTGGAAAAAAAATAAAAATAAAATTTGGGATGGTTAATGTGTGTAGGTTGCGGATTCATGACGAAGCAGAGGTACAGATTCGGGTGGTTCAGCATGAAACTTAAGCTTGTTGGGGGCGACTCAGCTGGAGTTGTCACTGCTTATTATGTAAGTGTGTTTTTTTAGTCACATTTGGCTTTGTTATGTAGAGTGTAGAGTGATTTCTTGTGGCTGTAATAAAGTCTCAGAGTGTTTTAACTGCTGTATTTGTTTGGTCGAGCTTGTTGACTGTTGCTCGTTTATGCACAACTTGATGGATCAATTTATTTTGACGTAGTTCCCATGTTAAGATCTGTTAAGATGTATATAAATGAGCAACTATTTCTTTTTTTTTTTTTTCCTACATTTTGCGAGCGGGATGAAGATTTTGATTTTCGTGCAGATGTGCTCGGAAGATGGAGCAGGTCCCGAGAGAGATGAAGTTGACATCGAGTTCTTGGGTAACAGGACAGGTCAACCTTACCTCATACAGACGAACGTGTACAAAAATGGAACCGGCAACCGTGAGATGAGGCACAGCCTATGGTTTGACCCAACCGAGGATTATCACAGCTATTCTATCTTATGGAACAATCACCAGTTAGTGTAAGTTTTTTTCTATTTCAAGTTTAATCTCATCAATTACAGTTAGGCTAAATTTCATTTTTTGTCCTGCTGATTTAACGTCATAGCAATTTTAGTCCCACGATTCTAACATTTCGCTTTTTAGTATGTAATTTAATATTTTGCTGCAATTTCAGTCCTTTGAGTACTCAAATTGCAACAAATTCTCAACTTATATCTTAGGAAGTAATTTTTTATTAGCAATTTAAGTCCTATAATTTAAATTTTTATTGCAATTTCAGTCCAGCAATTCAAAATTTTGTTGCAATTTCAGTTGAGTACTGAAATTACAGCAAAATATTAAATCACATGACCAAAAGGCGAAAAGTTAGAACCTTTGAACTGAAATTGCTATGGCATTACACCAATTAAGACTAACAATGCATTTTTCGCCATTACAGCTATCACAAAATCTATCGATTTTTGTCACTGCAGGTTTTTTGTGGACGAGGTTCCCATCAGAGTGTTCAAGAACGCAAACTACACCAACAATTTCTTCCCGAACGAGAAGCCAATGTACTTGTTCTCGAGCATATGGAACGCGGACGATTGGGCCACGAGGGGCGGACTCGAAAAGACCGACTGGAAAAAGGCGCCTTTTGTCTCGTCTTATAAGGACTTCAATGTGGACGCTTGCCAATGGGAGGACCCTTATCCAACATGTGTCTCGACCACGACTGATAATTGGTGGGACCAATACAGTGCGTGGCACCTCTCGAACGACCAGAAGAAGGACTATGCGTGGGTACAGAGGAACCTCGTCGTGTACGATTATTGCAAGGATAGCGAGAGGTTTCCTAAGCTGCCCGAGGAGTGCTGGCTGAACCCATGGGCGTAAGTATATATTATATGAGTGTTGAGGTTTGGGTTGATTTTAATGTGGATTATGAGCTCAATCATATGCAGAATAAGAGGTATTTTTTGTATTTTTTATTTTTTGATCTTTGGAATTTAGATGTATGGGTGCTTTTATTGATTATTTAATGAAATTTATGATTTTTATGTAAGATTTTTTTTTTTATTTTGTGAATTTTGATTTATGAGTTTGAGCATATGATTGAGCTCATAAGCCCAACTTGTATTGTAAGGTCTCAGAAAGAACATAAAGAAAGGAGAGATTGGAGAAGAAGAAGAAAGGAAAGAGGAAAGGTTGCTATTGAACACAGAAAACGGGAAAAAGAAAAGTGAGTTATAATGGTGACTTGAGTCACTTTTATATGTAGGGTTACAAGGATAAAAAGATGGAAAATTACATAAATGCCTATAGTTGTTTATTTGATTAATAACAACTTTACATTAACTCTAGCCTATTCTATTTTTACATAACAACCTATAGTTGCTATTTAACAAATAGCAACTTTACATTTAACACTACATGTATATTATGCATGATGAGCTTGGAGAGTAAAAAGGAAAAAGAAGGGCTTGGCAGTGGCTTGGTAAGAATATCTGAAATCTGATCTTTGGAGGAGATGTGGTGCAGCTTAATGATCCCTTGAGCCACCTTTTCTCTGATTGAATGATAGTCAATCTGTATGTGTTTTGTTCTTTCATAAAAAACAGGGTTAGTGGCAATAGCAATAGCAGATTTGCTGTCAGAAAATAAGGAAACTGGAAAATTATGTGGCAATCTGAAATCATCAAATAAATACAAGAGCCATTGAATTTCACAAGTAAACGAAGCAATGGCCCTATATTCAGCTTCTGCTGATGATCTACTAATAGTGGATTGCTTCTTTGATTTCCAAGATATCAAGGAGTCATCCAAAAATATTGAAAAACCAGTAATGCTTTTTCTTGTTTCAATGCATGATGCCCAATCACTATCACAATAGGCTTTTAAACATAAGGCAGATGATCTAGAAAAAAGGATACCTTTATGATACGTGAGAAATCTTGTATTATTTTGGGGTTTAATTTATAATTGAAATATTTAGTTTTAGTCTAATATACAAGTTTTATCACGTATTTTATCTTGTGAACGGACATACACCAATATTTGGATTTTATGTTTATTTGCAGTTATTATGCCTATTTATGATATGGCACTGATGAGGTGGCAAATGAAACATGCAATACCGTGGATTAATTGGGATTTAATAAGTGGCCGCCTTTGAATTTGTGGGGCTATTATCCTTTTGTTGACTTGCAATGTTGATTGGGAGGAAAAGAATTGTGCTAAGGTTGTTGGACTTTGACTTTTGAGAGTCATGTGCGTGGAAAGAGGCTAGAGAATTGGGCTATTGTGGGTCTCTGATTTTGAAGACTTTACGTGGGCATAGGAAAAGAAAAACATTATTTATTATTCTGAGACTTTTGGGACGGAAGGGTGAAACAGAAGCTTGGGGGCGCATGCTGGTACCTTTTCGTGAGTGCTTGGAGGAGATCAAAGAAGATTATTTGCTGCTGCATTTCAATTCAACCATGACATATATCAATTGAAGGAGTTTTGGTTTATTTATTCAGTGTTGCGTTATTTTATTAGATCATAGATTTTTATTTTTATTTTTATCATTTAGCTATGTGTAGCTAAACACTATTTCGGTTCTAGGGACGTTAAACCCTCGATGACTATGTTTGATTAATGCTATTTATTTTGTTTTACTCGTCGTATAAAGTTGATTGTGTTATTCTATTTTTATGTCATAATGTGTGATTTTTAATTTAGCTTGATCACCTAAATTAGGAATTGTATGTTAATTGCTAGAGTTGAGGCTTCGATCCGTAATTGTCGTAGTTCTTAATTCAATTGTAGCAACTAACAGTCGTGCATTGTTAGGGATAGCACAACATAAGTTACATGAACCGAGCTTATGTGTTTGTGGCTTAGATCGGTCTATTTTCCTAGATTCTAATGCGGCTAGTGGGTTAAATTAGGAGAGCTTATTCCGAGTTATTCGCTAGTTAGAATTAATTGAAGAGCCTATTTCGATTAAGTATAAATTAAGAGAAAATTCGGGTAGCAGAGCTTATTGCTATCTAGGACCGGTAGTTTTAGAAGACGAGTGAAATTTGATAAAAGCATTAATTGGGCTAGTTATTCGAGGGTGTAGACTGACCTGGAACCGATTCCATTCTCGTCTTTGCTAGATTATTTTTATTTATTTTCAGTTTCATCACCTTTGGCATATAATTCATTTATTTTTAGTTTTAGTTTATTTCTTGTTTTGCTAGTAGTTTCGTAATAAATCAATCCCCCCATTTTTATTTTAATCTAATTAATATAATAAATTCACTGTTTATACCACACTCCCTGTGGGATCGACCCTTGCTTGCCACTACTACTAGTTAGTAGGGGTAAGTTAGGAAAAATTATAAATTCAAATTTGCCGTGTAACGACACGCGGTCACTTTACCTATTGTACCTTTGATGTATCTCAAAACTCTGTGAGCTGCAGACAAATGTTGCATTGTTGGTTTGGAAAGAAACCGACTTAATGTCTGTAAACTGTATGTAATATCTGGTCTGGATATGGTAAGGTATAATAATCTGCCAACTAGTTTTCTGTACTCAGTAGGATCAGTGAGTGTGTCATTTTCAGAATAAGACTTGAGTTTCAAAGTAGGATCCATGGGAGTATTTGCTGGTTTACTACCTAAGAACCCAGTGTCTGTCAAAATATCCAGGGCATACTTTCTTTGACACATGTTTATGCCCTGTATAGAATGAGCAAACTCTAGGCCTATGATGTATTTCAGAGTACCCAGTTCTTTTATTGTAAAACAGGAATCAAGATGAGATTTAATTTTTGAAATGTGAGATAAGTTGTTTTCTGTTACAATAATATCATCTACATATACCAATAATGCAGTGAATGATGAATCAGATTGCATGGTGAAAAAGGAACAGTCTGCTGTGGATTGAGTAAAACCATATGCAAGTAAACATTGAGTGAGTTTTGAAAACCATTGCCTAGAAGCTTGTTTTAGGCCATATAAACTTTTAACTAACTTGTAGACTCTTGTGTCACTTGGAAGACAATTACCAGGAGGAGGTTTCATATATACCTCTTCATCCAAATCTCCATGCAAGAATGCATTATTCACATCAAGTTGATGAATGTTCCAGTTTTTGATGGATGTAAGTGCAATTATAAATCTGACAGTTGTTATTTTTGCAACAGGGGAGAAAGTTTCAAAATAATCAATTCCTTCCTCTTGTGTGTAGCCTTTGGCTAGATACCAACTGCAACACCCCGCTACTTAGGGCCAATTTTTCGCAAATGTTACCTTCGAATACGCTTATAAATTTTTCGCAATCATTTGCAAACTTATCTCGGGATGCTGCTAACAAAAGACTTATTTGCTTTGAAAATCCATTTTCTTAACTTAGGTCTAACGACTGGTTTAGACTTAAAGAAATCAGATTTATATTTTAACGAATCATGCATATTCATCTGGACCCGTTCGTACTGGCGAACCGGGTAAAATTATTTAAGTCTGAAAATAACGTCATGCATGTTCGAAAATAAACGCAAACATAGCGGAAGTCTAAAAATGCGTGAAAATATTTAGTTATACAAAACGATAGCAAATGTCCCGGGAACAGCTTTCGTGCGAAACTCACGACCACAACCACCACAGTTGGATTCACGCCTGCTCGCCGACCCTGCCATCTGAAAATATAAAGTGGGGGTGAGTACGGTCCACTTGTACTCCATTAAAACCCATTCTAAAGTAAACAACAATAATAATAATGATATCACAGAACTGGTATATATAAGTAACTGAAACTCCCGGACACTATGGCCGGTAATTGTAATCTTCCGGACACTCTGGTCGGTAACTCTCAGACACTCTGGCCGGTACCGTGTGCACACTCTGATGGTATATTTAAGGCAAACTGGGCCACCACCAGAACTTAGGGAAGGACAACTCGGCCTTAACCCCAAGCAGATAAAACTCATATACATACCTGAACATGATATCGACTATTATACTCAATGTAGACTGGGTCCCCACCTGATCTGCTTTGAAAATGTGTAAGTGCGGCTGTGCTGGTAGCTGACTCCTCTAGCTACATAAAAATATAAGCAAACAAATATACTAAGTACTATGTTCATCATATGCTCAATAATATGATAGGATGCTCTACTCTATCAGATTACTCATTCGGATATGAAGGAACGCTCTATGGGTTCACTAAAATAATTTTAAGTCCGGAAATTAGACTGATAAGCTCAACTGATCTGGTTTAGCTCGGAAAATCACTTAGATTTCGGAATAAGACTCGGACCGAAAATCACGAACCAAAACGGAATCGAACCGTCGGCTACACCGGCCAGTTCGCTAACTAGCTTTGTATTTTTCTAAACTTCCATCAAATTTATATTTGATTTTAAAACCCATTTACAACCTATGCAATGTTTGTTTTGAGGGAGATCATTTAAAACCCAAGTGTTAGTATGTTCAAGTGCATCAAGTTCTTTCCTCATGGCTTTTTGCCATTCAGGATCTTTAGTAGCTTGAGAATAAATTAATGTGTAATTTATGGATCAAGTGCAGCCTATGCATCATTTTCTTTACCAAATGGATTCATGGATTTATGGAAAATTACATAAATTCCTATAGTTGTTTATTTGATTAATAACAACTTTACATTAATTCTAACCTATTCTATTTTTACATAACAACCTATAGTTGCTATTTAACAAATAGCAACTTTACATTTAACACTAATTCTATAGTCTAATATGTATGTAGGTGCAATATACACGGTTTATAGACTAGGATCAATTTATGATCCTTGTTAATCATGTTATATTGGGCACTTGTATTCGTTTGGATGGTTGATCATTTGAAAGGTATGTGAATTATGAAAGCGAATGTGACAATAACTTTTGAATGAATTAAGTAAGGTGGGTAAAGGCTATTAGTACAATTGAAATAGTTAATGGATTCCACACGTATATGTTTTTAAGTGCATAGTTTGTGTTTGTCGTGTTTTCCCCCGGTTAAATCTCAATTCTCAATGCGAGTATGTCCATGGAGTTGAAGTTTGATTTGTAATCCGTTGGTTACTCGGAACTTTGTATTCTTGAGCTTTTGGATATACAATACTTGATGTTTAAACAA
>BKCP01010514.1:2431377-2456643 GCA_008636005.1 Striga asiatica
ACTAAAAATTTCTCCAAGTGTTAATACTTAGATACCAATAAAGTATTGCTTAGATCCCAATCAAGTATACATTGCTCCTCGAAAAAGACCAAGATGTTCTTTGCAATTTGAATTTGCTAACTGAACTTTTTCTATGTAAACTATATTCTTGGAAAGCAATTCTTTCGTGCAATAGATAGATGAGTACATACAAAAATCCAAAATTGATTAAACACCAATGTGATCTGATGTGGATTAGGGCTACACACAAATTGAGCGGCTCGAGTCAAAGCTCAACTCGAGCTCGAGCACTTCAAACCCAAACCCTGGTCTAATATTTTATAAGTTTGATTGCTTTATGAGCCGATCAATTATAAGTGTGATTTACCTAAATACTCCTAACTCGAGTGAAATTCATTCCAAAATCAAGCTAAACTTGAGAAAAAATCTTATTCAAATAGTTACTTTTACAGAAAATTCAAGCAGAACTCAAGTAAAAATCGATCAGATGGAAATTCGAGCCGATCTTGAGCATCTGTATATTTTTGTCAAGTCAACCCAAGCCTTAAGAGCACCCATAATGCATTGGGTCTAATTTTACATATGTGGCATATAAATAGACTTCAGTCATGAATGATATAGACAAACCAAGAAAAAAAAAAACCCCAAAATCTATCCGGTGCAGAAATAAAATACTAGGTCTAGAATACCTGCCAACCAATAAAAATGTTCTAATATGCTTTCTCTATTAAAAGAAAAATTAAATTAGGAATAAATGATGACTGTTGAGGTTTGTACTTGGGTCCAAAATAGACCAAAGAGTGGACTTGGTCTTATTTTTTTGATAGCCACATAAGTTAGACCATGTCCACTTTTAATTGCATTGGAAAATATTACTTTATAGACCAGATCTATTTCCTACATGATATTTTTTTAAGAGACCCAAAGCATTGTGAATGCTCTAAGAAACCCGGCTCGTCGAGTTCGAGCTCAAGCAACAGTGAGTCAATTTTGGCTTGATAAGGCCATTGCTCAACTCGGCTCATTTGCAGCCCTAGTGTGGACGTTGTAATTACCTATGTAATTCCATGAATCCAATGGTACGCCCAGGGATCTTCTTGTTAGATAGGAGGCATCTTGCCACGAATATGGTGCTTTTTTCACCTGGTACCGCCAAAGCCAACAAAGATTCCACAATAACAACTGTAGATAAAGCTGATCAGTAAATAGGTTCAATAATTTTTCAATCCTAAGTTACAATTTATCTCTCCATGCAAAACACAAAAGAAAAAGGTAGGAAGTGGGGACAGCCAAGTAGAAACCAATGGCTTTCTCACATTTGAAAAGAAAAACACTGCAATACTGACCTTTCCAAGAGTGTAAGGCAGTAAGATGAAACGAATGCCAACAAGTTCCCAAACAGATGGCTTCTCTGCTCCCTTTATCTGCAGTTCAAGTTCCTTGCCAAAGTCTTCCTCCACTTTCCTATCCGAAAATAGAACTCCTGAGATTTTAACTTTGAAATACTAATGCAAGGTGTACAGATTTTTTTGGGAAATATTAATGTCATCAAACAAAAGAGAGAGAGAGAGAGAGAGAGAGAGAGAGAGAGAGAGAGAGAGAGAAAGTTGACAAAGTTTGCCGAGGTAGGACAGAGTATTTTTTACATTGTGAATGAATATACGGTAAAATAAAAATTATTATAGTTGATGTGAGATGGAAATAGTGATATATTGATTGACAATGATTGTACTTATGAATATGTTAGTGGGTGAATAGTGTTTTTTGTTGGGAAATATGTAGCAATGACTGACTTTTATTTTTAAATTGTATGGATGGAACTGGGGAGAAAAAATCACATAAAATAAATAATGTATTTTCTGAAAGTATTTTGTATCTAATCACAATTTCAATTGAAACAAATGTCGTCCCTGCACGATACGATTTACATAGAATTTGACTAGTAAATATATATTATGAAGGTCATACTTATTTATCTGCTTGTTTCCCTTTCTCTTATTTGTCGTCCCTCCAGTGCGTTCAAGCTCCAATGCCTTTAGCTTGTTCTTGTAAGCAGGAGTCTTTTTTACCATATCTATAGCCTGGAAAATAGAACCAGTTGAATAGTAAAGCTGTCTCCTTTTACCTCAGTTCATGATTGTTAACTCCAGGAAAGCTGTCTTTAATCAAAATTATAATCATTTTAAGCTACATATAGCATCTCTTTTTACCTGATTATACCTTGTCCACTGGTTCAGATACTGAAATCCTGAAAGCACCAAAAGAAGACCCACAAGGACAGCACGAGTATCCTAGTAAAAGGATATAGTTAATATTCAGTAAGGTCAGATGTTCAGCATTACAGATAAAGGCGTTAAAGATTTGAGTAACTGTAGTATAGTGCAATAGTAAGGGATAAACATAAATAGTGGGAAGAAAAGGAAATCTTACTGTCTTGTGGCCATAGTAAGCACGATAGTACCTTGCTGTGTTGTACAATACCTAAAAACGGACAGTGTTTTAGAAACGGGCTACCTTTAGTTGCAAGTTGATTAGATTTCACGAAAAGAAAGATCAAAGCAAAACGGTTGGCACTAATGAAAAATCACTTAAACAATAGCAAAATTGAAAAAACCAGAAGATAGAGATAGGTTCTTCCAGATACTTTTGGCATCAATTGCATAATACAGCGCACGAAAATGTGAGTGTTCATTTAGTTCTAATGAAGTAATTCTGTACAAGACATATGGCAAACACGACGGCATATGTAGTGATGCATAACAATGTTGTTATTTGTGAAGGACCATGTGCTAATTGCTAGGTAAAACATCCTTATGCAATACTACTTAATGTTTACTGATCAGAACATTGTAGAAAACCTCGTGCAGATCCACAATNAAACAGAATCGACAAAACGATAATAATATGAAATCCTTAGTCAATAATTCCTTAGTTTATATATGTTACACTAGAATGATGATGATGTAGAACTGATTTAGTTCTACCTTTCTTCTCCAATTAAACTTTACATCATAGTTATGTAACATGTCCCAAGTCCGCCAACTCAACAACTATGGCTTGACCAAGAAACACAATTAACAGTGGCAGCATAATAGAGTGAAAAATACAATCCCCTAAAATTGTTTTTGCATATATTCACATAATACAGAAATAAGCATCCAATTAACAGACCTCTTCCGGATGTGCAATTGCATAATCATACTGCTCCCTCGTGGCTTCATCTTTCAAAATCTGAATATTTTCGAACAAAAAGTCAGTCGGTGGCAACAAAATATCTCTTGAAACAATTTAAAATCCAATGCCATAGGGATAACTATATAACAAGAACAGTACTAAATTTTATGAGATCCACCACAAATCCAACCAAATCACATATTATACTGATCATTTTACTCTTTCACAAGTGAATCATCCAGTCCATGTCAAAGAATTGACATAATCAAAGCCTAAATAAATCAATTGAAACCTCAATTCGCTCAATCACAATAGCTTCAAGTGCACGAGCAGCACATTGAGACACGCTTCGACTAAAAACGGTACCATAAAACCGATGCATGCACAAAAGAGATCTAATTTTACAGAAAAAATAGCTAGACAGAGATCTCAATGAAATCCAAATCCAGTTGGAACCAAATTACGGCGAATTTACCTCGTAAGCATTAGCAATCTTCACGAACAGCTTCTTGGATTCTGGATCAGAATTTTTGTCCGGATGACTACGTGAGATTGATAAAACCAGCAACAAGAATGCAGAGACTAAAAATCCATAGGATTAAAAAAAAAAAAACCCATAAATCCAATCACAACAAACGGAAGGGGGCCTTACTGTTTAAGCGATAGCTTGTAGTATGCTTTCTTAATCTCGGAGGCATTGGCACTTTGGGAAACCCTGAGAATTAATATTTACAAACACAATTGATGAATAAAGTGGGAAAGTTGGGTGTAATGAGCCAGGAAAAACGGCAATGTCTCCGTACCCTAGGAGATCGTAACAGTCGTCCTCATCGCAGTAGATCGACATGGTCGGCTGAATGAGGAGCATGACCAGGAGAATCAATGTGGGGGCGCACCACCGGATCGCTACTGGCTCCATCGGCGGCGGTGTTTTTCCGGTGAATCGCCACAAGAAACTGTGGAGCTTTGACCTCTTAAGATAACTGACGTTTGTAACGTGTAACCTTGTATAGTTCGTATCGAATCCGTACACACTTCAAACAATCAATGAAAATAAATCAAAGTCAAAGAATCGAGCATCAACACAATATTCCGAAAACACAAACTGGAAGTAGTAAGCCCTATCATGGTACTTACCCTCCTATTGCAAGCTCGGACGAAAATAATGCGTAGTACTTATCCTCCTATTGCAAGCTCGGACGAAAATAATGCGTAATGATTGAATTTTGAACGAAAATAGATTCGCCAGTAAATTGCCGAAAAAGGTCAAGTTGGAACTCCAAACCAAAACATAAAAATAAAAGAGAGAAAATAGAAAAGATTTCCTAACTTAAAAGTTGGGAAATGAATAGTGGTGTCCAAAAATACAAAACACAATATCTATTTATAGTTACACCTCAAACACACACTTTTAGTAAACACACTCGCCCAGAATGGGCAATTTTCGCCCGGCGAAATGCTGGGCGAGTGTAGGGATCCGTGGGCGAGTGCCAATTCGCCTGGCGAAACTCGGGCGAGTGTACGGTATGCATTGGCGAGTGTCAGGGCCGCCTAGGCGAAACCCCGGCAAATGTAGGGTATGCACGGGCGAGTGCCCTGGCCGCCTGGCGAAATAGCGGGCGACTGTAAGGGGGCGGTGGCGAGTTGTCCGGGTCGCCCGGGCGAAATAGCGGGCGAGTGTCATTGCTCTCCTTGGGCGTGCTGGCGAGTGCCGATTCGCCCGGCGAAATGCTGGGCGGGTGTAGGAATTTGTGGGCGAGTGCCAATTCACCTGGCGAAACTCGGGCGAGTGTACGGTATGCATGGGCGAGTGCCAGGGCCGCCCGGGTGAAACCTGGGCGAGTGTAGGGTATGCACGGACGAGTGCCCTGGCCGCCTGGCGAAATAGCGGGCGAGTGTAAGGGGGCGATAGCGAGTTGTCCTGGTCGCCCGGGCGAAATAGCGGGCGAGTGTCGTTGCTCTCTTTGGGCGTGCGGGCGAGTGATGATTCGCCCAGCGAAATGCTGGGCTAGTGTAGGGATCCGTGGGCGAGTGCCAATTCGCCTGGCTAAATGTTGTAAATATTTTTTTTCGGAGTAGAATCTAAAGATTCGAACACCGGGTCGTGTCTCTCGAGGAAGGTTAGCCGGATTATTACGCACGTTTATTCAACCACACAAAATAAAATAAAAATTCCTAAACATTTTAATTCAGATGATATGGTTTGATTATTAACTACGAAAAAGACTTCAAACAAGGCAAATAAGAATAGCAAGCAATCGACGAAGAACAAGTAGGATTTAAGGAGCTAAGGAGTCGGGGATATCCGTTTTGGTTCGAAAACGCAATTATCAAGCAAGAGATTGTTCAGCTAAGTGATTTGAATAATCGACACGTTCAAGTACTCATTCTCAATAACTTTTCGTAACAAGAGAACAAACTAGAACGGCAAATGAACAATTCATTTAACTTCTAGGCAATACAGTTACGAACAAGCCTAGTTCATACGAGCCTATTTCGACCGACTCCTCCCCTTTCGGTTCTAAGAGTTGATTAAAGTAGACTAGAAGGTATTTAATCAACTAGTCCGTTTAGAATAACCAACATCAAGCAAGAATATATCGAACTCAATTGCAAACAATTGGGGATTGAAGTGTCACCCTTCAACAGTTCTAAATACTCGAGCCCGACAATTGAAAAACCCTAGAAAAAGATCAACTCGTATGAAATTGAACAATCCTGAACCCGACAATCACAAACGATACCAAAACATCAATCCCCTATCCCTAGCATATGGATTTAGCCAATCATAATCGATTCAACACAAACAATCTCAACAATCAAGACAAACATATTCATAGATTAAATGAAAAGAAAATCTTATGAGTGATGAAATCCCAAGGTTGAATACGATAAACAAGCTTAATCCGAAAGCAATAGTGATATCCGAGTTCAAATCCGTGTTCTACGATGAAAAATATGAAAGGAAGATGAAAAACGAGAGAAAAGAGACGAGAGGGTAGGGTTTTTATGTTCTGGAGTCGAGGGATCGTCCTCTTGCAAAGTGCCGATCTCATTTATATACACAAGCAGTTGGCACGACGTGGCACAGGCGGCGCGGCGCGGCAGGGCGTGATCTCGTGGTGCGGCAGGGTCTTTGCGGCGGGGTGATGCACGAGTGGCGGGGCGCGGGGCCTGGCACGCTGCGGGGCCTGGGCAGGTGGGCAGCTCGCACGACTTTGCTTCTCGGGCCCGTTTGAGTTCGTTTCAACTCGGAATTCGATTCTGCTTTTTCCTGTGTGTTCTCAACGAACTCCTCTCTTTGATTAGGCTTGCCCAACTAGTATTTTTTTGAAATCCTGTTCTCCCGAGACTTCCAACCTACACACCAACGACGACGAAAAAAAGAAAAACGAACGAAAAACACAAGAAAGACCAAGAAGAGAGCAAACACTAAATAAACTATAAAACGACCTAAAAACCAATTAAAACACCTAAAATGGAGGAAAAATAAAGACTAAAAGACAACGAAAAACGCAACAAAGATGGAACAAACACTAAACTCGGGCGAGTGTATAGTATGCATGGACGAGTGTCAGGGCCGCCCGGGCGAAACCCGGCGAGTGTGGGGTATGCACGGAAGAGTGCCCTAGCCGCCTGGCGAAATAGCGGGCAAGTCTACGATAGCGAGTTGTCCTGGTCACCCGGGCGAAATAGCGGGCGAGTGTCATTGCTCTCCTTGGGAGTGCGGGAGAGTGTCGATTCGCCTAGCTAAAGCGCGGGCAAGTGCACGGGTGGTCGCGACATCGACTCAACAAAAGTTCGATAAAACGCGGGATTACTTTGAAATGGCTCAGAAATGGTTCGGAATTGCTTATTTCTCGGGACTCGGGATCATCAACACAGACAATGACTCGGATATGGACGAAGATGACGTGCTCGGATTTCAACTCGCGTGCTCGGGACTCGGCTCGGTTACTCCTCTTTCAAACTCTAACAAATGGACCTATCAGACACCAAAACACACGGGAAAGTACGTCAAAAACACAAAACACAAAATTCAAATATAAACACACGAAATAACTAAAATGGACTGATTAACAAGAAAAAATGAACCTAAAACCGACTCAACTAAGCACATAAAATACATAAAAATAAGCACAAAAACACAATAAACATTATTCACATCGATTTTTTAAATATATGATAAAATTTTACCAAAATAATTATTTATGGAATCACATTGTAGTCAAATTGAATTTCTGAACAAAAATTTTAAAATGACACTTATTTTGAAATAAATATAAGGTAATTTATTATCAGTTAAATGCACCGTACGGTTTGTGTACTAATTTTAAATATACATTTTTTTATGTGATTTTGCACAATTTAAATTTCATATAACATTTTCAATAAGTTAACATATGTAAGTTGTATTATATATTGATTCCATATTTTTAATTTTGAAAATATTATTTAATGAGTATTTTTATTTTATAAGTATTAATAAATATCTCTTAGTCGTACATCGCACAATATTCGTACTAGTAATTATATAAAAAATACACGTTTTTCGACCTGTCACCCGATGTAGACACTCCGAAGCTCAATTCGCATATATAGTCGATGATATTTTGTATGCAAGAGAGTTTGTGTAAAAAATTAACACGAATATTTATAAGGTAGTGTTTGGTTGGGAGAAAAAGGAGAAAGGGGGAGGGGAAGTGACGTGGATAGTTTATTATTATTACTATTATTATTATTATTTTAATGTTTAAATATTTAGTGACTTAGTGGACAAGATAGCTTTTAGGGTTTTGGGTGTCTTATTTAAAGACCCCTATTCTATATTATTCAGTGGTTGATTTTGGATTGAAATAAGATTTGATTGGTTTTATGAAAGAGTATCTCATCTATCCTTCTCATTCGTACGCTTCCTTACATCAGTTGGTATCAGATGTCAACACGATTCACGATGCTGTCGCGAAGACAAGATGCTGCAAACGACACGAGTGTCGCCGCCATCTACAACCTGAGCCGTCGGAACGAGTGGTTTGGCCGTGAGCTCGAGACGATGGGTCGTCAGATTGCAGATCTGTCCGCGGAGATCGGGGACATACGTCTAACTATCCGTACCATGGTTCGGGACATGCAACGTACCGTGACGCCGGCAACCAGGACGTGTGCAGGGGAATTCGCGGCGGACGTGGAGGCCGTGGTCTGGGCGGGACGCCCCGCTGGAGATCTCCACAACCACCGTCCGACGACGAAGACGGCGAGGAGGTAATCTCGGAGGTGAATCCCTTCGGCGATTATCCATCCCCGCACGTCGAGGCTGACCCTTTCACTACATACGGCGGCCGTGACATGCCACGGCGGTGTTGGGATCTGTGAGGATCTCGTTATGTACAAATCACGAATTCAATAGCAAACGTAAACCTATGCGCAGCGGATCTAAAGGTTTGACGTAGAGAACTTACGGCTTAAAATTTATGTAGATCTGGTTGACCACGAACGGTTGACCGCAATTGATTGACCGCAACACGCGTCTTGGGTTGCACGAACAAGATCAGATCAAAACTGGATCAAACGGATGCAAACAGATCAAAACGAAATTTTGCTGCCAGACACCTTCCGGCGGCGCGTGAGGGCGCGTGCGGCGTCGGATTCCGGCGACGTCGGCGGCGATGGAAAGCTCTCGTCGAGACGGTCGTCTGGGTATACTGTACGTCTCAATCGGACTTCCGGTTAGTTCTGTAGGTCAAAATCAATTTCGTCTCGGTTTACCTACAGATCTTCTACTGTATTACTCAATACACCCTTCTTCAACTTGTACCAGTGGAGCAACAAGAAGAAGATAAAGCTCGAATGAGATCTAGAGAGAGAGGCGTGTTTCACGTGAGAATGAGTTCTATTCTCTTCTCATGAGCTTAATGATGTATATATAGAGCTACAGTAGGGACCCTAAGGAGATTAGGAAAAGGGCTCCTTAATTAATTAGACTAACTGTGGGCCAAACCCACTCCTCTAATTAATTAAATAATATTAATGGGCCACCAACATTATATTATTGCACTCCCTTTCCCTAGCCCAAATTACATTTGAGACTCCAATAATAATTACTCGATTTACCTCCCCACGTTTAAGATATAATGTCCATTAATTAATTCGATTACTGACAATCAAGAATTAATTAATTTATTATTATTTCACCGAAGCTAGCGCTCGTTCATCACATTCTTATTATGCCGGAATTTAATCCACCTGCAGGGTTTAGCATAACAATCCTTCATGAACTCACTCCGGGGACATCATCAAACTAACGCACATGGTGACCGTAAATATCCTAACAGCACATCCTATATATAATAATATTACCCAAAACAGTAGGAATATTAATCCAGCGAACTGAACCTCACCCATGTGAATCAAAGTAATATATATTATATATATCTGCCTGTTTAATATCTTACGGGTTAAGAGAACGCAGTAATTAACCGAGGCCTAGTTCATTTACGACGATCAGTATAAAATGAACTTCTCCTCTCTGGGATCCTGTTCAATACATAAATGTACTAGTGCAACTAATCAGTCAAGACAAACTGTACAGTTGACACTACAACCGTTCGGATGGGGTGTTCATGTCCATCTAGGTTGTGAACAACTATTCTTGTTCGCAAGTGACTGATAGAGTGATCTTCGGTTCGCCCGATGACGACCCACCCTATCTAAGTGCAGAACAACAGAACGTAGAACTTGTTTAATCTAACATGATTCTCATTCATAAAGGGTAAATGTGTAATAACATGCAAAGCCAAGCTTTCAGTATATAACACTAACAATCTCCCACTTATACTTAAAGCTTTCGCTTTTACAGTATAGTCCTATCAATCCGTTATTCTAAAAGACCTATGTCGATCCTATTGCCATGCATCCTCTGATGCAATCTTGGCAACATCAACATCTCCTCTACCAACGATATCCCGAATCAGATGGTATTTGCGCTCTATGTGTTTGCTTGCCCTGTGGGCTCGAGGTTCTTTTGAGTTCGCTACTGCTCCACTGTTATCACAGTACACGGTGATACCACGTGGCAAACTCGGTATAACCTCTAAGTCCACTAAGAAGTTCCTGAGCCAAACTGCCTCTTTCGCTGCCTCTGAGGCTGCTATGTACTCGGCTTCCATGGTGGAGTCTGCCACGCATTTCTGCTTAGCACTCCTCCATGAAATGGCTCCACTTCCCAAGGTAAACACATAACCTGAGGTTGACTTACTTTCATCCCTATCTGACTGGAAATCAGAATCACTGTAACCCAGAGGTAACAAGCTGTCTGCACGGTAAACTAACATGTACTCCTTAGTCCTTCTCAGGTACTTGAGTATATGCTTCACCGCAGACCAATGTTCCCGTCCTGGATTACTTTGATATCTAGCTACCATGCCAACGGCGTAGCTAATATCCGGCCTTGTGCATAGCATTGCATACATGAGACTTCCTACTGCCGAAGCATAAGGAACTGTCTTCATCTCCTCTATCTCCTTAGACGTCTTAGGAGACATCTCCTTAGATAAAGGTATTCCATGTCTAAAAGGTAACATACCTTTCTTGGAATCCTGCATGCTAAATCTGGCCAAGACAGTATCTATGTATGAAGACTGGGATAAGCACAACATTCTCTTCTTACGATCTCTAATGAGCCTAATACCAAGAATGTGTCCTGCTTCACCTAAGTCCTTCATATCAAACTGCTTAGACAACCACACCTTTACGTCTGATAACTCCTTCTTACTGTTTCCAATAAGCAGTATGTCATCTACGTAAAGCACAAGAAACACCACCACGCTCCCACTGATTTTCTTGTAAACACAATGCTCATCCGGACATTGAGTGAACCCGTACGACTGGATCACCTCATCAAAACGGATGTTCCAAGATCTCGAAGCTTGCTTCAGTCCATAAATAGACCGATTAAGCTTACACACTAGATGCTCACGACCTTCAGCAATGAATCCCTCTGGTTGCTGCATATAGATGTCTTCTTGCAGGTTCCCATTAAGGAAAGCTGTCTTGACATCCATCTGCCAGACCTCATAGTCCATATGAGCGGCTACAGCCAAGAGAATCCGAATGGACTTAAGCATAGCTACTGGCGAAAAGGTCTCATCATAATCAATACCCTCGATCTGGGTATAACCTTTCGCAACAAGCCTAGCTTTAAAGGTTTGCACCTTCCCATCCAATCCTCTCTTTCTCTTATAGATCCACTTACATCCAATGGGTCGTACCCCATCGGGTAGTTCTACAAGATCCCAGACCTGATTGGAGTCCATTGACCCCATTTCAGCTTTCATTGCAACATTCCATGAATCTGCATCTTTATCTTGGAGTGCCTCATCGTAAGTTCTTGGGTCCGATTCTAGGCCTCCTGGAACTGAGTCTGACGACTCTCCAAGACCTATCCATCGGTCGGGTAAATGAGAAACCCTCCCACTGCGACGAGGCACTGTCTGCACTGGTACACTCTCAGTGTGTCGTGTTGCAGTATTATGTGATGTATCTACTTGCGCACTCGGTGGGGAACCATCGCTTTCACCCCTTAACTCCTCTAAGACTAGTCTACTCGCGGGCTTATGATTCATAATATAGTCTTCTTCCAAGAATCTAGCGTTCGTCGAAACGATCACCTTCTGATCCCCGGGACTATAAAATAATCCACCTTTCGTTTCCTTGGGATAGCCTACGAAAACTCGTGCTTCCGAACGTTTCTCCAACTTGCCAGGTTCCTGCACTAACACGTGTGCAGGACTACCCCATACCCGAATATGTGAAAAGCCTGGCCTACGCCCTTTCCACAATTCGTAAGGAGTAGTATCAACTGACTTCGATGGAACCAAGTTCAGAATGTACGATGCTGTTTCCAGCGCCATTCCCCAAAACGAATCTGGTAACCTCGAATAACTCATCATAGATCTAACCATCTCCATAAGTGTCCTATTTCTTCGCTCTGCAACCCCGTTCTGCTGGGGCGTGCCGGGTGCAGTCAGTTGGGATTCAATCCCAGCTTCCGATAAGTATGTCCTGAACTCTCCAAAAAGGTATTCGCCACCTCGATCAGAACGAAGTGACTTGATACATTTACCATGAAGCTTCTCCACAACTGCCCGATACTCCTTGAATTTCTCAAAGCATTCGGACTTGCGGTGCAACAGATAAACGTACCCAAATCTCGAGTAATCATCTATGAAAGACACATAGTACTCGAAACCTCCTCTAGCCTGGATCGACATAGGACCACACAAATCAGAATGAATCAATCCTAGCACTTCTTGGCTCCTATACCCCTTTGCCGTAAACGGCCTCTTGGCCATCTTACCTTCTAGGCATGATTCGCAAGTTGGATAGTGCTCTTCCAATGGACCGAGATGTCCACTGGCCACTAACTTTTGAATCCTCCTAAGGTTGATGTGTCCAAGTCTAAGGTGCCACAGATATGCTTGATTCATCTGCGAAGACTCCTTCCTCTTATTAGATGTAGTTATGACATTATTCAATTCATTATGTTGCACTGTGGGAGAGTTCGGTTTGAGAACATATAAATTGCCAACTAATGAACCACAACATATGAAACGATTTTCAAAACGAATAATAACCATGTCATCAAACGAAACTGAAAAACCATCCATAACGAGTTTAGAAACTGAAACAAGGTTCTTTCTAAAACTAGGAACATAAAGGCAATTTCTCAAAACCAAACTACTACTATCGAACGATAAAGTAACGTCTCCCACTGCAACAGCCGCCACTTTCGTAGCATTGCCCATGTAGACGGTGATCTCTCCCTCCCTAAGTCGCTTGGTTTCCTGGAACCCCTGCAAAGAATTGCAGACATGATCAGTGGCTCCAGTATCTACACACCAGGTTCTGGTAGATACAACCGCTAAACATGTTTCTACGACATTAACGAGAGAGTTACCTTTCTTGAGGAGAGGGCAATCGACCTTCCAGTGTCCTGACTTATTGCACTTGTGGCATCTTCCTTTCGGTTTCTTTGCCACAGCCTGAGGGGTCGGTCGTGGGTAAACCGGAGCATCCTGTGCCTTCGCCTTTCCTGCAGACTTCTTTCTCTTCCTGCCCTTGTGAGGCCTGGAAGGTCCAGCCTGCTCGGCGACTAGCACCTGAGGTGCTTGAGTGAATAAGGCCTCCGCCGACTGAAGCTCTGCAAGCAGTTCTGGAAGAGCCATATGCATCTTGTGCATGTTGTAGTTCAACCGGAACTGATCAAAGCTCTTCGGCAGAGATTGGAGCATAATATCAACCTGGGTTTCCCCGTCAATATAACCTCCCATAACCTCAAGCTCATTGAGCTGCGCCATAACCCTGAGGGCGTGCTCCCTTACGGGTGTGCCCTCGGCCATGCGCGTACTCATCAGAGCACTCAAAGCCTCTTGCCTAGCAGCCCTAGACTGATGTCCGAACAGATCCCTGAGATTGAGAAGTATATCTGCTGCAGTGTCCTTAGACTGATGCTGATGTTGAAGAACATTCGACATAGAAGCCAGAATGTAACACTTCGCCATCTCATCAGCCTTCTTCCACCGAGCATACTCCTCTTTCTCCTGCTCAGGAGCATCAGCCGCCGGCACCGCCGGGCAAGCATCAGTGATAGCAAACTTATAACCCTCAGCAGTCAACACTATGTCTAAGTTCCTCTTCCAATCAATGTAATTAGGACCAGTAAGCTGATTTTCTTTTAGAATGACAGACAACGGATTGAACGACATGATGAATATCCTGAGAATCATGCAAATAAATTTTACAGATTAAACACTTTTGAATTTAACTGTTAATATTGATATCCTCAAAACAACATTAACTTAAATCCACCGACATCTATTACACCTTGTGAGAATGCATGCTACGAGGGTCGCCCTACAAACTCGCATTTTGTAAGAGAAGGGCTTTTCTAAGGCCCATTAATTTCCATAAGTCAAAACCAAATTCATGACGAACGAAATTAATAGTCGGTCTCCATTTGGCCATGCAATAGAATTCAGGGACCCCGAGGGGGGTTAATAAATTTAATCGCATTCTAAGTGAATCCCATTTCTCGGTCCTAAGGTCGTCAAATTTGATTATACGTCATCCGAGGGGAAGCCCGTACGCTCTCATAAGATTTCCTCTAACCGTCTACTTTTAGAAATTTGTCCTGGTAATTTCCTACAATTAATTTTAGCAATGTCACCCGAGGGGGAGCCCATAACCGCAATTAATTGATTTACCGACAAATTAGAAATGGAGGCCTTAGGAATTTTACAATTAACTTTAATTTAAAATCCCTTCTCAAACTTAGTATAATTTAATGAGGATTTTTAACTATTTATACAATTCCAAATTAATCTATGTTAATGCAATAATTAATTAACATGCATATTAATTCATGCAATTCTAAATTAATCTATGTCAATGCAATAATTAATTAACATGTTCAATAATTTATGCAATTCTAAATTAATCCATGCCAGTGCAATAATTAATTACATGCATAATTTATTGACACAATTCTAAATTAATTCTATGCATTACATAATTAATTAACATGCATAATTAATCTAGCAATACTAAATTAATCCCATGCAAGAACATAATTAATTAACATGCATAAATAATAATTTAATGGCATAATAAATTTAATTAAATAAATAAATAAATCCACTATTATGGCCATTAAATATTGAGTCTCCTTAAACAAGGAAACTGTGACAGTTCTTTTCCCTGTTCAACTGGAACTCCTTTAAGCAGTAGAATCCTGGTTGATCTTGTACTGCTTGGACAAGAAGGCAAAACCTCTCCACCTCCTGCAGCCAACCGCCGACTGCCGCCTGGCTGCCGCCCGGCCGCCGGCCGCCGCCGCCAGTGGTCGGAAAAACGCGCCGTTTCCCTTTTTTTTTTTTTTTTTTTAATTCTTCGAGGCTCGTTGATCTCTTGTGATCTCCCGGTTATCAACACACGATCACAACACGAAAAATATAATTTACAAAATTACATAATTCGATCCTAGATCCAACGAATGGATGTACATGTTTTCTAAACAAATAATTAAATCTATCCGGTCAACCCCCGGGCGAATAATTATTACAAACATTCATCCATAAATTCCTCGACATGCCCGAGGCTTTAAAAACAAATTTAAAACCATACATCACATTCAACAACATTCATCAAACACATAATCGGCCATAATAGTGGATTAACTATTTTCCTGCAAAACCGAGTTATGCAAATATAATCCAATATATGGCTGCGTTTGAACACATCTTGTCAAATAAAGCCGTAAAAATTCGAACTTTGTACAAAACGAATTAACCAAGTGCTCTGATACCACTTGTTGGGATCTGTGAGGATCTCGTTATGTACAAATCACGAATTCAATAGCAAACGTAAACCTATGCGCAGCGGATCTAAAGGTTTGACGTAGAGAACTTACGGCTTAAAATTTATGTAGATCTGGTTGACCACGAACGGTTGACCGCAATTGATTGACCGCAACACGCGTCTTGGGTTGCACGAACAAGATCAGATCAAAACTGGATCAAACGGATGCAAACAGATCAAAACGAAATTTTGCTGCCAGACACCTTCCGGCGGCGCGTGAGGGCGCGTGCGGCGTCGGATTCCGGCGACGTCGGCGGCGATGGAAAGCTCTCGTCGAGACGGTCGTCTGGGTATACTGTACGTCTCAATCGGACTTCCGGTTAGTTCTGTAGGTCAAAATCAATTTCGTCTCGGTTTACCTACAGATCTTCTACTGTATTACTCAATACACCCTTCTTCAACTTGTACCAGTGGAGCAACAAGAAGAAGATAAAGCTCGAATGAGATCTAGAGAGAGAGGCGTGTTTCACGTGAGAATGAATTCTATTCTCTTCTCATGAGCTTAATGATGTATATATAGAGCTACAGTAGGGACCCTAAGGAGATTAGGAAAAGGGCTCCTTAATTAATTAGACTAACTGTGGGCCAAACCCACTCCTCTAATTAATTAAATAATATTAATGGGCCACCAACATTATATTATTGCACTCCCTTTCCCTAGCCCAAATTACATTTGAGACTCCAATAATAATTACTCGATTTACCTCCCCACGTTTAAGATATAATGTCCATTAATTAATTCGATTACTGACAATCAAGAATTAATTAATTTATTATTATTTCACCGAAGCTAGCGCTCGTTCATCACATTCTTATTATGCCGGAATTTAATCCACCTGCAGGGTTTAGCATAACAATCCTTCATGAACTCACTCCGGGGACATCATCAAACTAACGCACATGGTGACCGTAAATATCCTAACAGCACATCCTATATATAATAATATTACCCAAAACAGTAGGAATATTAATCCAGCGAACTGAACCTCACCCATGTGAATCAAAGTAATATATATTATATATATCTGCCTGTTTAATATCTTACGGGTTAAGAGAACGCAGTAATTAACCGAGGCCTAGTTCATTTACGACGATCAGTATAAAATGAACTTCTCCTCTCTGGGATCCTGTTCAATACATAAATGTACTAGTGCAACTAATCAGTCAAGACAAACTGTACAGTTGACACTACAACCGTTCGGATGGGGTGTTCATGTCCATCTAGGTTGTGAACAACTATTCTTGTTCGCAAGTGACTGACAGAGTGATCTTCGGTTCGCCCGATGACGACCCACCCTATCTAAGTGCAGAACAACAGAACGTAGAACTTGTTTAATCTAACATGATTCTCATTCATAAAGGGTAAATGTGTAATAACATGCAAAGCCAAGCTTTCAGTATATAACACTAACAGGCGGAGCCCGATCTTCGTGGACGGCGACGATCAACGCGACGACAGAGGCAAGCGCGAGGAAGCTGCCTTCGCCGGCGGATATCGTGCCTGACACGATTGGGGACTTAATCACGAATATGGTCAATAGGAGGGCCCGTTTCGCATTGACATCTCCAAATTTGATAGTGAGCAAGATGACGGACCATTGTACGATGGTCTGTCGATTTTTTATGAGGAGCCTCCGGGGCCGGAGGATGAAGCTGGAACTGTTGCTATCAAAACCATTGCACTTGATGCGATTCTTGGTGACCGTGTTGGGCAGTATAGAGAATTACATGGGCACGAGTCTAACAAATGTTTGGCATATTTTAACCCATGTTTCATACCCCTTGAAGGTGGTGTTGCATCTGGATTTAAGAAATTTGAAGCAGAAGAGTTTGATATGAGGTTATATATATTGAAGCAGTTCAATGGTGCAGACTCCAATATCCAGAAAAGGACAAAGGTCTTATAAGTATTTGTGTGGGTTAGTCGAGTAACTCAAGTTGAGGAGAGGAGAAGTGTCATTCGAGCAACCGAGTATTTTGTGGCTAGCCAAGGTAGATCACAACATCATTCAACATTCGTGTTCGACAGGGGGAAACACCGGGCTATTGTTGTCATGGGGACGTCTCCAACGAGAATGGGTTGGATTCGAGGGCGAATCCTGCTCAACCGGGGGAGAATGATGTGGATAGTTTATTATTATTTTATTATTTAAATATTTAGTGACTTGGTGGACAAGATAGCTTTTAGGGTTTTGGGTGTCTTATTTAAAGACCCATATTCTTTATTATTCAGTGGTTGATTTTTGATTGAAATAAGATTTGATTGGTTTTATCGAGAGAGTATCTCTTCTATTCTTCTCATTCGTACGATTCTCTACATCAGGAAGGGAGATGATTTTTTTATATTTTCCTTGTTTGGTTGGTTGGATAAGAGGTCCCCTCCCCTCCGCATTTTTGCTCCCCTCCAAAAATGGGGGAATTTGGAATGGAGGAGAAATTTTAATAATTACAGTTATAATATTTTAGTTTTTATTTCTAACATCATTAAGGTCATTCTAACTTTATTTTCTCTTCCTTTTTATTTTCTTAGCAAACAAGGTTCACTATTTTCCCTCTACTCCCCTCTAACAAAATCATTCCAAACAAAATAAAATTATTCTACAACACCTCTCATTCTCTTCTCTCTCCTCCATTATAATCTCTCCCCGCCCTTTCTACTGGACCAATTATACCTAAGGGATTAATATATTGTTCCCAAGAAAAAGGATTTCCTAAGACTCAAATCCTACTGAAATCATTAATAGATATACATAAATCAGGTCGATCGAGTTTCGTTTATATAAGCAACAATATCTTAAAATTTTTGATCAATTTTTTATCAAGTTTAATCACATAATCCGATTCCAATCATGGTCAGATTGAACCAATTTTAGATGCTACATCAAAGTCAAAAAGATGATATGACCCGGAATTGGGTCGACCCCCACCCAAATCACGGGCATACGTAATTTTGTGGTTGAAATTAACTTAAGCAAAAAGGTTCTTAGGCAAAAGATTAGGTCTATGGAAGTATCAACTTAATCATGCACTAAGTTCCAAAAATATGTAATAACAATTTCGTTCATAAAATATAAAAATCCAAATGTGTAAAAAAAAAAGGGTAAGGACATCTCTAAAATGTGATCACTACACAATCATCAATCAAAGATACGACTTTTTTGCACCTCCACATCCTAATTGCAAAATATGGGAAAAAATAAAATAAAATAAAATAAAATTGATTGTTCCACTTTAAAAATCCTTACAAAAAATGGACAAACATCGTATTCTTAATTTCTTCTTTTGGTTAGTGATCTCATTCTCAGCCGCGTGTTCCTCTCATAAGCATAGATTCTCTCTCGCTCAATCCTATCTCCTCCTCTCTACTTACATTTTTTTTCCTAATTTATTATTTTTTTTTCTACTTTTCTTGAATCGGTGAACCTAATTTATTCTGAAAATATCTCTTGCAATCTAGCCTTGCTGCTAGCATTATAGCCTCAGCTATAATAGAAATAGACCTTTTATTCTTTCCACACAATATCATCATATACAATACAAGCATTACATATAGTTAGTCTTGTTTATTTATGTTAATATATGACAGCATTGAGTTTAAGCCAATGTATATAGTTGGTCATCTCTAATTTTTCCCAAGAATCTTACATATAATGTTTTTAAAATCATTGTTCTAGGCAATGCTGATGAGCACCATTTTGTTTATTCGCATTAATTGACTTTTTTAGTTACCTTTGTCAATTTTTATTCGAAAACCTGCACTAGAAAATCCAACGCAAAATCTCTTTGTGTATATTTACATGTTATACTTTCTTCTTTTAAACACCATGATTAGGTTTGTGACCTTCCTCATACGTTTCCTTCCAAGTTTTCAATTAATAAACATTCTTTTTGGTCCTTACTTTTTATATAAGGAAACATAAAATTCTTCTAATACAGTCTATTTTTCCAGAATGTAAACATGGAAAAATCATCTGAACCTCCACTAGAAATAGCTTACAAGAGTCTCCTCAAGCTCACGAAAACCGATCAAAAACAAGATTATTCGGTCAAAAAGCTCCCAATTGTCGAGGAATATTCTGCAGTGCCGTTGATCGACCTTCGCCAGCTGGACCTTGGAGATTCCGAGAAAAAATCGTGCGCGAATCTAATTTCCAAAGCTTCTCGAGAATGGGGATTTTTCCAAGTAGTGAACCACGGAATTCCGCACGATTTACTAGAGATGATGAGATTGGAACAAGTGAAGCTATTTAAGAAGCCGTTTGAGAAGAAGAAATCGTGCAAGGATTTGAATTTTTCGGCCGGGAGTTATAGGTGGGGTTCGCCGAGTGCTACAATGGTCGAGCAGCTTTCGTGGTCCGAAGCTTTTCATGTGCCGTTGAGCGATGTGTTGGATTCCGGTCGACACGATAGTCTGAGGTATTTAATAATATATGATGATTATTTCATGTTTAATATTTTTAGGTTATTAATTTGGGGAAATGTCTTTTTGGCTCACATCATGATTTTTTCCAGTAAGAATAATTGTTCATGAAGATCGTGATGGAAGTAGTAGTTACTTTTTAGGATTACAGAATCTGCAATATTATTAAACAAATAATTAGGTGTTTGAATAGTATGAATAATTCCAATAACAAACTATTTGAGATATGAAATTGAATAGATTAAGAAAAAAAAAAAAAGTGGTCTTGTGCATAAAAATAATTGTCCAAACCAACATATGTAAATGTAAGCCACAAAAATAATGTGCTACTTTCAAATTGTAAGGCAGATCTAGTGGTTAGACGGTAATATCTTTACAATGTATAAATTTACTTTTAGATTGAAAATGGCACAAATAACATTTTTGTTAAAAGAGTATAACATGTCTAATTTCATGACAATTAAGTAGCCTTTATACAATAATTTGCGTAGTAATAAATTGCTAACAATTGTTGTTGTAATATATATACGGATATGCACTTTTTCTTTTAAACAAATTTCTGTAGGGATCATGCAGTAGCCAGCTTGGTTTCACATATATTTGATGTGATAGGAATCTTTTCGCATTAACTACTTTACATATTGAATTGCTTCTGTGCATCTGAATGCAAAATTGTCGGGAACAAAAGACAATGCCCAAAGGGCATTCTTGTTTTTGCGCCTAGTTTGGGGACAGCTTGTGTAAAGCCCTGCATGTACGGACGTATGCAATCAAGTTACATTTATTATCATTTTGATAGTACTTCGACAACTAATATATTGGGTAATTACTAAATTACAAATTTTTCGTCTTACGATGATTTTTTCTTTAGCTCGACGATGGAGAAATTTGCCTCCGCTGTGTTCGAATTAGCACAAACATTGGCGGACATATTAGCAGAGGAAATCGGTCGTAAGACGAGATTTTTCAAAGAAACGTGTGTATCTAGCTCGTGCTATCTTCGATTGAACAGATATCTGCCATGTCCAATACACCCTCACATGTTCGGGATAATGCCTCATACCGACAGCTCTTTTCTCACGGTATTACACCAGGACAAAATTGGTGGACTTCAATTAGTGCAAGATGGGAAGTGGATTGCGGTTAAACCCAATTCCGAGGCCTTGGTTATAAATATCGGAGATTTGTTTCAGGTACATGATGTTTATGAACCTGCAAAACTTATGTGAGATTGTCTAATGGTGAGACTGATTTCGACTAATTATTAGAAAAAAAAACCATCCCGCATCTGTTCATAATTTGGATAAGGTCCTGATCTAATTAGAAGTTAAAGACTTAGTGGTCACGATACTTTTAACCAAAAAGTTTAATACTATATATTCTATTAGAATGTCTATGGTGAGACTAGTAATGACACTTTTAAGCAAAAATTAATGTGCATCACTTTTAAATATTGAACAACGTATAATCTATAAAGAAAAAAAAAAAAAAGGTTATTTTTTTGTTATTGACTAGTGATCCTATGCTTTTGAAGCAATAACATGAACATAGACTTGAATTGAACGAGGAGAAGAAGGTCAAATTATGAAGATTCTTAATATGAAGAAAGTTTTCTAAAAGGCCATTCGAGCAAGGTGTGTATATTTTAAGTTGAAATTAGCTAGCACTTGATTATTAATGATCATATATACTATACTTGTTTGTGGGTGAAGGCATGGAGCAATGGCTTTTACAAGAGTGTGGAGCATAGGGTAGTGGTGAACCCAGTGAACGAGAGATTTTCGACTGCTTACTTCTTTTGCCCGTCTCACGACACTATCATACAAAGTGAAGTCGAGCCGAGTATATATCGAGGTTTTACCTTTGGGGAGTTCATGAAACAGGTGCAAAAGGATGTCCAGATTCATGGTCACAAAGTAGGGCTTTCAAGGTTCCTTGTATCGACTAATCAGTAAACTCATTCTTCAGGGCTTTAAACTAGGGAACGAGATTTTATGTTTCACTTTTATGTTCCATTTCGTGTTTTATACCGTTGGATTAATGACACGTGTAAATGATGACGTCATATTTGTACACGTGTCATTTTATCCAACAGAGTAGAACACGAAATCTCCCAATATATTAATTCAAAACGTGCTGAGTTTAAGTGGCAGACTCGCATGATTCGAGATCCTATGTGGCAAACTTACATGCTTCGTTATTAGGCTTGGGTAGATTTTAATTTACTTCCAATCAAAAAATAATTAGGTCTAGATTATCCATAAATATATTGATTATTTATGGTCATGTTACATGTATTAATTGCATTTTAATATCATTTCTTATTATAACAATTGAATTGTAAATGTATTTTAAGAGTTAATAACTTTTGTATGTTTTATCAGTTTTACATATATAATATATCAAATTAATCATCTCTTGATGAGCTTCGATTTAATATCCATATTGTATGTATAAAAAAAGTAAATTATATTTATCTTTATAATAATAATAAAATTATTTTTTTAATATTAATTAGAAAAATATAATTATTTATCAATTAATATATTTATATTTTAAGTAATTATATTAAATAAGTTATAAAAATTACTATAATATAACATATGTAAGTCGCACAAGTAACAAGTGTCAATTTAAAATATATAATAATATATATTTTTTGTAAAAGAGTAAATAAAATTTAGAATAATTTTTTTTATTAATTTTAAAGTTTTAAAAAAAATGTAAAATATATCCAGTAACTTTGAATAAATGGCAAATCAATTTGCCCATGAACATTAGAAATCACAAAAAGGCAAACTAACTAAATAACTACATAATAATGACCTGTTAGTGAGCATTTTATACAAGTAGTTAGTAAATATTTTCTATATTTAATTTTTTTTGGCATAATTTTCTCGATTTTTATTAGTTAGTTTAGTTATTAATTTGTAGGAAATATAAAATAAAATAACTGAAACTTTGAACTCAAAATTTCCATTGATATAGAAATTGAACCTTTGAATCGGCTTGTCCAAAGATGAATAAAACGAGCTAATATAGTTCAATGATTTTGAAATTAAATTAATTTAACAGAAATTGTCCTTTATTACGATTAGGTTGTGTGTAACTTGAAATGACCATTCCAATAACAGAAGTTTGTAGTTCCTATGTTATTACTATCTCTTTGCAAGAGTGTTACACTGAATGATATAGTTCAATCTACGTATATAATAATCCGTGAGTTATCTTCTCTCAAACATGATCTTGAGTTTATTTTGGAGGATTATAAGTTATAACTACAATGTTATTTGTCTGGTATATATTGTTACTTTCCGGAAAATTTAAAATTTATATAGCTAACGTTGATCACGTAAATGTTGATATCCATGATTTTGGTCATAAATTTTAAATTGTTTTACACCTATTTTCTAAGGAAAATAATATTTTAGACCCATGAATCTCGAAATTTATCTCAATTTTATTGACATATTTTTTTTTTTATTTTAATCATAAATGTAAACTTTTTATACACCTCATATGTATAAAGAACCTAAAACATTTAGACCCATGAATGTAAAAAATAACTCAACTTTATCGTGAGCCTGTTAATATACATGCAACTACATCTACATTAAATATGTTCTCTTATTCATAGATCACAAAACTAATGCATCAAATGCAATCACGTAACATTGTGAAATATAGATAACAATTAATTTATTATACAATGTATGAGCATTTCAAAACCCAAATAATTAAATTTTAAAAGATAAATAAAATAAAGTTATGTGTAAAAGATTTCAAAATGGGTTGGGCTCGGTAAGCTAACCCACCCCGCACAGTAAGAAAAAAATTAGAAGGTGGATTTAATTCAGTAATAAGAGGCCCGCTAATAATGGGGTCTAAACTAGCCAATAAAGGTTTGAAAGAAAAGTCGACTAGGAACAACATGTGGCCCATCTCATTCAAGGTTTCTCGTCAATCTAAGCTTATTTCAATAGTAAGGTGAAGACGCTGTCCAATGAGGTAGATATTAAAGTGGAAAAGAAATACCAAAATTATCCCTAATATCACGGCTTTTTATAAAATTTTAATTTAATCACGATCGTTTCATTCTTGAAATTATGTCACAATTTTCAATTTATTGCAAGTCAGATACACGAGTTCTGAAAATCAACCCGAGAAAAGTTGATATAGCCAAAGAACAAACTGAAGATTGTGATATAATTTGCACGAGTTCTACAAATCTATACACCAATTTGCAACAAAAGGAAGATTCTGATATAGTTTGCAAAATTGAAAAGATCGTGATTAAGTTGTAATTTTAAAAATGATCGTGATATTAATTAAGGACAATTTTGTCAAAAGACATAACATACAAGTGTATATATGATATGTGTATAAATCGAGAATTACTATTGCATTCTCAGACTATCCCAAATGAACCACGACTTCTGTTAGACTCAATATAATTTCTCGTGTTTAAGATATCGCACATCCATTAAATTAGTAAAGCTTCTAACTGCTTTAATTAATTAAATCTTTTATTCTTAAAGTAGTAACACTCAACCTTATTATAATACGAATTAAATCCATTTTCATAGTTTGATACGATAATCCTTATGAGTTCCTCAAGGGGACGTCATCAAACTTGGATGACCAGGACACAGTGTCGTGATGCCAATAAGAAGTTATCATGCAGATAATGTTGTTACATAAGATACGGAGCATATTGAACCAAATTTTGTTCTCACCTATGGTAAGTCAAAGTAACAAACAAATATTTCACATATCTAAGTATCACATATAGACTGGTAGGTTTAAGAATTAGTAAAGTAACCGAGACCATGGTTCTTTATGACAGTCATAACATAATAACACGTCTCAATTCTTTCAATGCGATGCATGGCACTAGTATAAACTAATAGCCAACACAAGCTACATACCACCTTATAGTACAACCTAAACCACTAGTCATGTCCATAACTATTAAGTCGTGAATAGCATTTGTATGGAATCGACATATAATTTTCTGTGTGACTACTAACACACCACATTGTAAACTACAAGATAACTGGACATTAACAAACATATAACCATAAAGAATGCAAAAATGTGATAACGTTTATTTTAGCAAACAAGGAAATCAAGTAAATATTTTCTAACAACTCCCATAAAAGTTTGTTTTACAATATATTACAATAGACATTTATCAACCGGGTGATTGTGCTATAATGATTAGTTATACAAGTCGATCTCAAACATGTAATCTGAAA
>BKCP01010514.1:2464593-2505791 GCA_008636005.1 Striga asiatica
CTAGTTTAAGTTACCAAGGATTAATTTTCAAAATTGGATCGACCCGCATATCAGAGGGGGTGGAATATAGCTTCATAGACTAGTTCGATTCATTGAAATGAACAAGTCAAAAATCGATAGTTGACCAACTGAACTAATGAGAATGGGAAAAATCGAGCGGTCGGACCACTCTAATTTTTTTACTTATTTTAATGTAGAAAACACAAATATAATAAATTATAATATCAATTAGTTTAGCCATTTTAATGTTTATATAAATAGTTAATTAATGATTTTTTTATTTATAAAATTTATTATTTAACGTACTATATATTTTAAAATAAATAATAAATTAAATATTAATCTAATCGATTCAATCACTAAGTCAACAAGTGAACATCCAATTAATTGGTAGCTCAACGGATTGAATAACTAATATTCAATTCTAAAAAACCTTGCATATAATGCAATAACTTATTATGCTTTTGATCAAATAAGTATAATTTATAAGTTGTTGATGTTGATGCATATATGGATTATGGATGGACCGTGGTCCACTTCTTTCCCACGCCTAAAGCAGCCCGACTATCTCGCTGCAAGTTGACAGTTTAGTGTCCTTTCGGGCATTGATTTTCATATTTTTAATACCAAGTTATAGTTTTCGCAACTGCTAATTAAAAAATTCTTCTCATAATTAGGATATTTTTCTTTTCTTCTAACTTCTCAATTTATAGAAAGAAAACTTGAATAAATTACTTAAATTTTCTCATATTTAAATAGATTATAGATATTCAGTTAGGCATTTATAATGTTCAATTTTCTCATCCAAATTGCTCGTCAATTGTTTGACTTTAATTCGTATTCAATTTAATGGCACTTAGCTATGATTGAACACCTTTAAATGTTAGACGTTTTGTGACACTAGAGTACCAATTGTACCACATGCAACCTAGGTCAACTCTTTTTCTTTTCCCCCATTTTTTTTTTGTGGTACATTTTTTTCCCCATTTTGAGTAGATATATAGAGTTTTTATGATATTATATTATGGTAAAATTGCTGTTAGACATTCATATTTTTTTTTTCTCTTTGGTAAATATACGTTACTTTTATTATTCTCGAATATTGTAATTTAGAAGTAACATAATTAATATAATAATATTTTAAAGTATAAATGCACATTTTGTTCAAAAAGTATGGAACTGACTCGCCTAACTTTAATTTGCCTCATAATATAATTTGTGTTTGTATCAATATTTGATTTTCTAGGTAACCTAAATAAAAAGATTTCATATTCTCATTTCTCATGTGTGCAATTAACATGGAATTAAATGCTAAAGGCAACATAAAAACCAGAGTTGACAGCAAGTATTATCCTTCACTTGAAGGCCCGTCACCGTTTTAAGGCCCAAAGATCTCAAGATTTTGGTAGTTTGTAGAGTTTAGGATAGAGGAAATTACATCCTTACCATCAGATGTGATTTATATTACATTTATATATCTATTATATTTTTATTTATAAAATAAGTAAATCAACCACAGAATATTACAAATATCCCTAATATCATTCACAAACCTTCACATAAATAGGCCCACTAACCTAACTTGCGGTGCAGAGTACGCAGAAGCACTTGTTGTTATTCTTCCATATCCAAAACACAGGAATCCTGTTGAGATCCACGAGGATAATCTGTGAAAATTTCAATTCCATATCTAAATTCTCCCAAAATCCGTTGGTTTATCGTCGAGAGAGATATACTCCGAGGAGGTTGATGAGCTATTTGACAGGGGCACAACCAACCCCAGAGGCTTGTGATGGCGCGTGTAGACGAGGAATCCATTTATTATCATCGTTTCTTCACCGACGACAACCACTCCTAGGAGCACAGAGCCCCCACCTGACACAACCATCGGATTTTCAATTTCGATTTTTTTTTTTCGCCCTAATAATCGCAACAATATTTTTTGTTAGATTTTTCCAGAATTCAGAATTCATTGATTCTTTTCCTTTTTCCTTCTTCTAACCCATCGTCGGGCAGAGATTTAGATCTGTGAAGAGATGCCTGCCTTTGGTTGTTTCGTGGACGCCGCCGCCGTCTCGCCGCCTCCATCTCACCTCCCCTACGCTTTCTCTTGACTTCTCTTTCAGTTGGTTGTGCTCAAGATCTTCGATCGCCATGGCTATGTACAATATATATACAATATATGACTCGCATCCTCCCGAGCCATCCCGCGGCCACCACATTGAAATCGCAGACTGTTGAATTGGAGTAAATGTACAATATATGACTCGTGTGTTATTCAACAATTGGTACAAGTTATGTAATTAAAAACGCAACATATGCTAAAAATATACGGACTGATTTTGTTGTTCAAGAGTTGCATGCGAAGTCGGACATTTGACTCGGTAAAAGTTATGTAAACAAAGACGGGGTATAAATGGGGTATAAATATACTGAAAATATACGAAAAATATATTGAAAATATACGAGGTATAAACGCAACATATACTAAAAATATTCATTAATACTGATATGTTTTTATGCTTTTTTTTTGTTGGATTTGTTGTGTATATGTATGATTTATTTTTACTTATCTTACAAATTGAAAGAATAAAATTAAGTAGAAAATATAAAAAAAATATATATAAAATTAACATGGTAGCTGAATTAAAAGCATTTTTTGTAGTGTATTGGCAGGGATACGTCTACTTTGTGGTGAGTATGGCCTTTTTATCTTGACTTGATGATGCCACATTGGGTGGTTTTGAGAGGCTTTAGAATTTGATTACTAATTGGATTTGTTTTTTCATCAGGATTAATTATGTTTTGTATAAGCTTGAGATCGCAGGACATGAACCACACAAGAGATATATACAAGTTAGGTAACTAGTCAGAGTTCATGATATTCATTCCATATTCAAAATATATTTTTATTTGTTTTTTTAGGCAACTGGACGCAAATCATGGGAAAAATTAGGAGTGGAAGTTGGACTGACATGGTAACTGAATTATGAATTAATGTAGTTAAGTATTATCTTTTAGGTAAAGATACAATTAATTTTATTTGTGTTGTATTGTTGCAATATTTTTCATATCGTGTAGGAGAGATAAAAACCTTTAGGTTATGGATCGGAAAAGTAGAAATGGTCTACTATCATAAGAGAAGTAAATGGACCCCCAACTTGGCATTGTATAGAGTTTAGGTTTGATTTTTTTGTTTTAATGATTTTTTTCTTTTTTTTTTTCTAATTGAAGGGAATGTTGATTTAATTTGTGAATTTATGTTAGTACACAAATCCTTGTGTCAACCAGTCTAATGGTTGGTTGATCGATCCATTATATAGTTTTTTAGTAAAAATAATTCTTTTTAATGTGAAATGNCTTCAGATTTTAACAATATGTATATCTATTGAAAAAGTATGAATGTCTAGTCGGTTTATCTGAATAGCAGTAGTTTACAACTTATTATAGTTAGTATGGTACAATACTTTCGAGACTAATGTATACTACTAATATACTTTGTGATGAGGAAAAATGTGCAAGGTTATTAGGGCTAGGCTAACAATTGACAATGTAAAATAATGACACTGGTGCACGCAAATTATCACTCCGCGGGTGAAAAATGGATCGGGGAGTAGAATGTGTAACGTGTGTAAGAACATAAAACTTAAGCAGAAGTGAGAATTAACAAATTTGCCTTCGGGGAGCTTTTCACTATACCTTATAGCTCTTTCAATAGAAAATCGGTTGCCTCCATCAGTATATAGTTTGGAATTACAAGTACAGGACTCCCTCTTAAACCTACCACAACTATACTCAATCCTACTAACAACTTCCTTGGCCACAACGTGGACTAACAACTAGTATAAGAATATTTTTAAACTGGTAATAATCAAAAGTAAAAAGGTCCTATGCTTCAGTCCTTTTGGGATGCAGGAACGCAAAACTGAATTTCTAAGTCACAAGTTATAAAATATAATCAACAATATCACAAACTCTCAAAAAATTATAATAACTCAATATGCTTAGGAGAGAACAATAAAAGTCAGCTCTTGGGTTGGCATAATCACAAACTTTCTGAATTTTGTGATCTAATGTATATAAGGAAAGACAAATCTTATCTACGTAAGGAGATCTTGGGTTAGCATGATCTTTAGCATCATTTCCCTGATCGGAGACCTCTGGTCAAACCTCCTGCCTAATCTCCTCTGATGTTGTGGGATCCCAGAGAAGAGAAGTTCGTTTTATACTGATCTTCGTAAACGAACTAGGCCTCGGTTAACTACTGCGTTCTCTTAACCCTTAAGATATTAAACAGACATATATTTGTAGTACATATTACTTTGATTCACTTGGGTGAGGTCCGGTTCGCTGGATTATTATTCCTACTGTCTTGGGTAATATTACTATATATAGTATGTGCTGTTAGAATATTTACGGTCACCATGTGCGTTAGTTTGATGATCTCCCCGGAGTGAGTTCATGAAGGATTGTTATGATAAACCTTGCAGGTGGATTAAGTTCCGGCATGATAAGAATGTGATGAACGAGCGCTAGCTTCGGTGAAATAATAATAAATTAATTAATTCTTGATTGTCAGTAATCGGATTAATTAATAGACATTATATCTTAAACATGGGGAGGTAAATCGAGTAATTATAATTGGAGTCTTAAATGTAATTTGGGCTAGGAAAAGAGAGTCAATAATATTTATGTTGGTGACCCATAATATTATTTAATTAATTAGAGCAGTGGGCTTGACCAACAGTTAGTCTAATTAATTAAGAAGCCCTATTCCTAATCTCCTAAGGGTCCCTACTGTAGATCTATATAAACATCATTAAACTCATGAGAAGAGAACAAAATTCCATTCTCACGAGACACGCACGCCTCACGCGTCTCTCTCTCTCTCTCTCTCTCTCTCTCTCTCTCTCTCTCGGTTCTCATTCAAGCTTTATCTTCTTCTTGTTGCTCCACTGGTACAAGTTGAAGAAGGGTGTTTGAGTAATACAATAGAAGATCCATAGGTAATCGAGATCCTATAATCTTCTACAGAAGTTGACGAATCACGACCCGGAGGACGCGACCCGTCAACCGACCCGACGTTGACCAGCCGTGAAGCCGCCGGACCGATTGCCGTCGAGCCGTGAAGCTGCGACGATCCCGACGCGACGACCGCCTAACCACCACGAGCCACTAGCATGACCCGACCACTCACAGGACCCGATCGCGCGACCCCGCTTCCGTTCGTGTGATCCAGTTTCGTTCGTGTGCAGTTCCCGATCATCCTGAAGATCAGCCAGATCGCCATAAAATTTTAAGCCGTAAGTTTTCTACGTCAAACCTTTAGATCCACTGCGCATAGGTTTACGTTTGCTATTGAATTCGTGATTTGTACATAACGAGATCCTCACACATCCCAACACTTCCCTCTACCCCGGGCCTGTAGCTCGTGTAACTGGGTTGATTACTTCTCTAAGGTAGCGTCCGTGGTAGGCCGGATAATGTGCTCGAAGATGTTACTGACCTCGCCTCTACGTCCTCTGCTCTTCCCTGTGGTTGTGCCTGCGGACCTATGGGGTTCGCTTGCGTTAGTGCTTGGGCCCAGGCCACAACCTCAGCTAAAATTCTATCTAGTTCCGTCGTAGTGAGTTGGATTACCTTATTCCCTCTATGGACCTCCATCTCATCGTGGTTTCTCTTTTGTCCACCATGTCCCTAGGGCTGGGTATACCCAGAGACCTCAAGGTGCTGCTCCTCAACCCTCTTGTTGGGTCCAGTGGCCATAACCACGACGACTTGCTCCTAGTTCGCCACCGTTGGCATTTTCGGCGGAGGAGTTGGTGACTCTTGCCTCAAATTAGGCCGTGGCACAAGATCTGTCACTGGGGTTAAGCTCGTACGTGGCCCTAGAATGCTCTCTCTAAGCTTGACCTGGGCAATAAAATTGTTTAAGCGTAATATGCGTTAAATTATATCAGAACTTGGTAACCTCCTTTTATAGGGAGGTTGTCTTCTTGCTCAAGTAGCCTCATTACTAAGAAAGAGATCCAACTGTATCTTGTTTCCTAGTATGACATGTCTCTGAGTTCTTTGACTCCTTGGCGAGAAGTACTTATCGTAATTATGTGTTTTCGAGCAAATGTCGGGTATCTTTTTATATCATTATTATAATTGTATAATCATCTAACTGGAGATGTGATGAAATATTAAAATGTTGTTAAAGAAACTGATATAAATAACTTTAACTTCTCTTGAAACTCTTACAAACAAACTTATTTTGTGATTGATGGAAAAAGTTCTGTTTTCCAAACAGATCTCGTAACTACTCAATTTCTCATAGACCAAATATTATCAGATCACTTCAAAGATAAAATTATTGTGTATATAAACTCGTTTTGAGATTAATGGGAAAAGTTTAATTTTCAAAACAGGTCTAGTAATCTAGTCTAACTTCTCAATTTCTCATAGGCCGAATATTATCAGATGACTTCAAAGACAAAATTATTATGTAAACATACTCATTTTTTGATTCATGGGAAAAATACAGGTTTCCAAACAGATCTTGTAATCTAACTATACTCAATTTCTCATAGATCGAATATTATCATATCACTTCAAAGATAAAATTATTCTATTAAATATATTGTCACATTATAATTGATCTCACCGTATTCCTATACTAGTTCCCCTTGAATTTATTCGTTAATTACATAAATGGCACAATCATAACCACGTCGATCCATTATCTCTCCCTATCTATTAAGTCAAAACGTACGTCGATCCATTATCTCTCCCTATCTATTAAGTCAAAACGTGTTGAGCCTAAGTGACAGTCTCACACGCATCGGAGGCTGACACAACAAAAATTTATTCTTCGAAATGTTGTTTGTATATTAATTTTTTTTGCTTTAGAATTAGGCTTGGTATATACATAAATAACTTTTTTCAAACTTAGTAAGTATATATTTAATTTTGTTATTTTTTTCTCTTAGTACAAATTTACTTCATAATTTGAGCAAGTAACATTCTTACCATCTTATATTTTTCTCTCACATTTCTCTCCTAAATTACAATTTATAAATCATTTCTTGCACTGTCTATTACAACAACAACAACAACATACCCAGTATATTCCCAACAGGTTGGGGTCTGGGGGGTCAGTTGTACGCAGACCTTACCCTTGTAATTATACAAGGAAGCTGTTTCCGTAGCGACCCAAGGTGCATTGCACCGTTTGATATATTTTTTTTTTCTAGAAACTTCACTAATAGAAGAAGCACTAGAATTTAATTGAGCCATTTTGATCTAGTCCATTATTAGCACTATACCAGGAGAATTGTCAACAATGACTCTTCCAGCTCCATTTACAATGGACAATTATTAGCATTATGCTAGGAGAATTGAGCCATTTCTTGCACTGTCTGTTCCTCTCTTTTTTTTCATTAATTCAAAATTTTTAAATAAAATTTTTATTTTAGCAATAACAATTATAATATATTTTTTAACTCAACACTCGTGTGATACACAAGTATTGTATTGGTATATTTATATTGTAAAATGTATATTTATATTGTTTTTAACAATAATATTTTAATACTGAGAAAATGTGAAGGCTAACCATATATTTGTCTACCAATATTATTACTAATCACACTTCCATCCAACCTCGTAGTCCTGTTTCTCAAACCTTCCAGACTTTATAAAAAATTAAAAGAACAAAACAGAAAAAGATAAAATTAAATTGATGTTTATCTCTCCGGTCTACATGATCCACCTCTGGGCTTCGGCTCTCAGGCGGCGTTAATTATTTACAAATTATCTCTCTTTTAAATATAGAGCTGTGTTTTAACTTTAACTTTTATATATATCCTACCCTTTATCTCCAAAATTGCCCAGAAAATCCAAAGGCTCAAACTTTTTATTTGACAGCCTAATTAATCAACCTTCATGACTAAGGCATTGTTTTCCAGCTCCGTACAGATCACAATCCACACACAATATTCCCTCTAGTNAATCCTCGTTAATACACATATATTTGGTTGAATTTACCTCATTATTATTACATTATAATAAAGTCACGGTCACCTTTCTAACTTCCATTCATATAAAACAAAACCCTTCACATTCTACAACCCTAGTACACAAAACTATCCTTCTCAACAGTTTCATTTCTCATACTAAAATGGCTACCAAGAAAAATAGCAAATCTGAACAAGGCCTCTACTTTTGGTTCTTCTGTGTGTTCACTGTCCTCTGTTTGGCTGGTGTGGTTGCATGGCTTAGCCTAACCCCAAAAAACCCGAATTTCGAAATCTCGGCCGCTCGATTACATGCTTCCGATCACGACAATCGCTTGTCTCACCACAATGCAACGGTTCGAGTTCCGAACAGCAGTGTAACATTTGAACTAAGAATCTTTAATCCAAACAAGCGTATGGGGATTTACTATGATCCCATCAGCTTGGAATTGTATGGGAAAAGTAGGGTTTTTATGGGAAGGAACTCGACTCCGGGTTTTTATCAGGGTTACAAGAATTACACGGTGTATGAGATTGTGGTTCGTTCGGGTCGAGAATTTTGGAAAGGAATTGATAATGGTGGAGATCTGGAGTTTGTGGTTCGGGTCAAAACTAATGTTCGGTTTAAGATTATCAAATGGAAGACAAAGGCACGTCGGGTTGTGCATGAAGAGCAATTCAATAAGGCGAGTATCGGTTTTAATGGGACTTTTCCAGGAAGAAAATATGCAGAGCTGCAAAATGCAACAATGGTGAGAATCAGAAATTGAGGTGGTGTTGGTAAAGTAGAGTACTTTAAACTTTAAAGGCTCAAGTTCAAGTTTTGTACATTCAGTTTTCTTTTTCTTTTTTTCTTTCTTTTTTTTTTTCTTTTTAATTTTATTCTATGTTTGGTCATAGATATAACACTTGAAAACAGGCACTTGCTCTCTATTGAAACTGACAGTGTGACTTTTTGCTTTCACAATTGTATTGTTCTAGCAAAGAATCAAAGTAAAATATCTAAATTCAGCTATAAATAGATATATTGAGAAAAACAAAAATGAACGATTTTTAGTGGCTACATCAAACCAATGCCAATTGGTAGGCCTGAAGCAAATCCTTCATCTTCTTCTATGTTGCCAAAATTCCTTTGAAATTTGACGAGCGCTAACGACTTGCTTTCGCCAGTCGTGAATAGGAATCTGCAAAAGATGATCATATTGTTGGAAAATTTACTGAAGTGCAGTAATTTACAGGTAAAAATGAATAGTAACACCAAATTCTTACAGCCGGAAAACCTCCATAATCCCCTGGTTCACTGATGCTCTTCGTGACACAGCTGTTAGCAGCTAATCTCACCTGAATCCCCATTTGCCATCACAAATTATTAGCGTTCAGATTCAAATATACGAGAAAGTTGAAACAGTACTAACAAAATGTCATAATGAATTACAAGCAAAATCACCTTTGATGCTATGCAGACATGATCACGAATCGAGACTCTGCCTCCTAACGTCACATAATCACCTATTCTGAAAAGGACACAGATTTATGTGTAAATCCAAAAAACATGAACTTATGTCTAAACATAAATCGATGTATATATAAAAATGGACGTAAATAGCATACGTTACTGAACCCGCAATCCCAACCTGTCCGCATAACATGCAACTTTTCCCTATCTCCACATTGTGACCTATCTGTGGAAAAATGAAGACACACAAAATGACATTCTTAAGAATAAATAATTGCAGTGATGCAAAAATGAAAAGAAAAAGAAATGATCCTCACCTGTACCAAATTGTCAATCTTGGTATGATCCCCAATTATTGTATCTCGCCAACTATACGGGAATGGATGTCACAAGAGTATCACGTAAATATAACAGATTCGAACACACAATTTATGAAAAGAAAAATGTTAAATTGAAATCACATAGTTTACCTGCCCCTGTCAATACATGTGTTGGCACCTATTTCCACATGGTTGCCAATTCTTGCTTTTAATGTCTAGAGATGGCAAAGGAAAACTTAGATCACAAACTTTAGAGAGAGAATATAGAACGAAATTTTAAGAAAGTGTTAAGTTTTATAAGCATGCGAAACTCAAGTCATTAATAGTTACAAAACAGAAGCAATAACAAAAGCTATTATAAGAAAATTGTGATTCATAACTAACCTGAGGCTTCTTAACCATGAGCCCTTGTTCATCAATGAAAAATCCAAAACCTACAAAGAAAGATAAATATGAATTTACTTTTGGATAATCTTAGCAAATTGGTATTATATGTTTTAGAAAATTTCACAAGTTGCAGTACTCACCATCTTGACCAATGCAGACCCCGTGATGAACAATGCAAGAATCACCAATTGTGCAATTACTGAGCACAACATTGTAACTGAGAAAGTATATGTTTGATTGAATCAAAATCCGAAAGTGCACCACAATTTCTTGATATGAAAAATGTGAAGAAAAGAAATACGACCAAAGGAAAATATAAGGACTGGTTATTATTTACAGTGGCAGTTAGAACTTTTTATATATAAATTAGGAAAAATATAAAGGAAAAACGGGTGCAAGTAGCCCGGTGTATGATCAAGAAGCAGACCAAAAAAAACAACAGCTTTTCTATTATAAAGAAAAAAAAAATAGAACTTCACAAACTCAATTTATTGTCTAAAATGCGCATTAACGTACCCCATTCTTGTGGATTGACCAATTGCAACAGCAGGTCCAATAATGCTTCCGGACCCGATTGACACATTTGCACCAATAACAGAATCTGAATGAACAAGAGCACCAATCTCTATTCGAGCAGTTGGGTCGATAAAAGCAGATTTATGAAATTTGCCTCCCCCATTGCACCATTTCTGAAATTCTTCATTATCATCAGGTGTCTTAACAACATCTATATTGACGATAAAGTCAGTGAGATGAAAAAGATTGAAACTTGATGATAAGAAAGTGATACCCAGACAAAATCCTTCACAACTAGTAAAAAAGAAACAGAAAAACAGAATCTGTAAACACAGATATAGTAAATTTTATCTTTTTGATCAACATCAGAAGCTTAACATGAACTCTTATACAGGGCAACATACGGAAGTACGAATTAAAAAATAAAATACATTTCTAACAGTAATTTTCACAAACAGGTTGTGGGTAAAAGTTGAAAAATGATTATTGACTAACTTCACCTGGGTTGTTTGATAAGGATCTAGTCAAGAGGAGAGCATGAATATCGGCAATGGCTAATTTGGAACCAACTGTTGAAATACGCGCGGAAAAAAGAGTGCATTTAGCTAGGCGCATGGCCATGGCGGCTGAGCTGTGGCTGGTCTTAACTTTCGTTGTGCGAGGCGAATTTCAACTTTCAAGCAGCTTTTTTTCAAGTTTTGCTTGGTTTCAGGCGTCCGTATCCATGTTCAGTGTGAGTTAATTTCTTGCATATGCGTTATGAGTGAATTGTTGTGTGCTGTTGAATGTTCATAACAATGGGTACTGTGAGCTGATTAGTTTGCTATTGGGTAAGTTTTTATTAAATTTGATTTTAAATTTAAGAGCGGAACAATAAGTACTTTTGAGAATGATCGAGTTACATTGCTTTTGCAAATTTCGTCTATTAGAGCATCTCCAACCCATCCTCTATAGCAAGTGGTGGGCTATTTAGATGTATTGTGGGTGGGTCTTTTATAATTACAATTAGGCTAATTGAATTAATTAGTTTTATGAGTTGAATTAAAATATTTTTATAAATGTTATGAACTTATTTATTGTAATTAATATGGTAGAATTTTAATTAGTGTAATAAAAAATTGAATACTTTATTAATTAATATGATAGAATACTAATTAGTATTTAAATTCACTTATAAATTGAATACTTTGTGATTTATGATTTTGATTTAAATTTATTAATTAATCTTATTAATCAATAATTAATATATATTCATAGATATGTAAATTTTAGCAAGTATAATGCATTAAAATGTAATTTGTAGAGATTATTTAATAAACTAATAAAATTAGAAAAAAATATGCTTAGAATATTCTTTGTAGAGATTACTTTTGAAAATATATGAACTAGTGCAAATTTACACACTAGACCATATATGGTTTAGAGCATATATTCACATTTTAAAAATGATTGTAATAAATTGAATTTCTTAAAGAAGATACATATACATCTATGTACCGATTGAATCAAAACTGTTACTTTTGAAAATATATGAATTAGTGCAAATTTACACACTAGACCATATATGGTTTAGAACATATATTCACATTTTATATGTATTTTTTATAAATATATAAAATATTTATATTTAATAAATAAATCAAGGATAAGTCTGCCCACTATGAACTTCGTAATGCATTGGTTGCACATTTGTGGGAAAAATATTCCCATGGCAATAACTAGTGTTGTATTTTGTTTTCCGTATTTCTTATTGTATTGAATGCTTCATGTTTGTGTTGATGTTTTTTTTTTTAAAATTAATGTTTGTAATGTAATCCACGTGGTTTTATTATGAAATGTGTAATTTTATGATTTTGATTTAAATTTATTTTATTAATCTTATTAATCAATAATTAATATATATTCATAGATATGTAAATTTTAGTAAGCATAATGCATTAAAATAGAATTTGTAGAGATTATTTAATAAACTAATAAAATTAAAAAAGAATATGCTTGGAATATTGTTTTAGAGGGGAATTATAGAGGGAATGGATTGGAGTTGCTGACACTGTTGAAACTGTAAAACTAGTGGAATTTTACTATAGAAACTGTATGGATAAAGAATATGGTTGGAGATGCTCTTAGAGGTATTGCAACTTTTGTCGCAAAAGTTGAAAAAGGTATTTTGATTTTAATTTTTTATTTTTTGTAATTTAGTCTCATTGTTACTCAAACCACAAGTCAAAATTGGATTTGATTTGCCACTTTGGACCAATTTTGCATGCTCTAAGCCATTCTGTGCAGCTGGGAAATTATTGTTTATAACTAACAGAACTTTTAGTGTAAATGGTATTACACAAAATCTAAACAAAGTGACATGAGTTTAGTGTATAGCAATCCAGCAATGGGCTAGCATTCAAACCACAAAAAACAACATAAAAACCCCCACATACAACATTTTCTCTCAACTCACATATCAACGCGGATATAAATCCGTGATCGAGGCTTCATTTCTAGAAAAATTATCAGATAAAATTGGTAAAGAACTTTTGTATTCAGACTCCCTCGAATTATGCTGTGACATATTTGAGCCGTAGTCACTAGGCATATAGAATGCAGGCTCGGAAGGCACAGCCAGAGTTATGGAGAAGCTATTGAGCATTACAACAACAGAAGCCATTGTCGGTCTATCTGTCGGGTTTTCCTGAACACATAGCAACCCAATATGAATGCATCTCACCATATCTCTTATTACACCTGCACCTGATCTTAGGCAAGGATCCACCAAATTTGCGGTTGTTTGATCTTTCCAGTTTTTCCAGGCCTGTAATGAATCGTTCATTTGTAATTTTCGATATTTTACTATTTATTTTAGTTCGATGTGGTAATTTTGACAATAAAAAGAGAAGAAAAGAAAAGGAAAGGAAAATTGTGCATACAAAGCTCAAGAGATTCTCTATGTTCTCCCCACGCCGGACACTATTGTTCTTTAGACCACTAATGATCTCCAAGAGAAGCACTCCAAAGCTAAACACATCTGACTTAACGGAAAATTGGCCGTGCAATGCGTATTCTGGGGCCATATATCCACTGCAATGTGCAAATTATTGTTATATATAGGATCTAAGGAATTTTTTTGAATTAAAGATAAAAAGGACATGAAATATTCTAAAATAATTACTATGTTCCAGCAATCCGGCTCGTATTTCCTTGAGTTTCATCTTGCTCGAATAGCTTTGCTAAGCCAAAGTCTGCAATTTTAGGGTTCATAGAACCATCTAGAAGAACATTACTTGGTTTGAGATCACGATGAATGATCCTGAGCTGAGAATCTTCGTGCAAGTACAAAATTCCTCTGGCTATGCCTTTTATGATAGTGTAGCGTTTCTCCCAATCTAGATATGAACATTTGACAGGGTCTACACACACAAAATATAAAATTGTGATTTTTTAGGTGAATTTCTTAATTGCGAACAAAAACATAACCCAGCATCATGAAATTATTTTGTAGGTGATCATTTTTTTTACCGAATATAAAATGGTCTAGGCTCGTATTCTGCACGAATTCGTATACGAGAAGCTTCTCAGCTCCTTCGAGGCAGAAGCCCAAAAGTCGAACCAAATTCCTGTGTTGAAGCTTGGCCAACAATACAACCTCATTCTTGAATTCCACATCACCTTGTCCAGAGTTCTCGGACAATCTCTTGACAGCAATTTTTGCTCCATTTGAAAGAACACCCTAGTGTCGAATCATAAGACATCACCAATACACTGTTGGATTCTTTTTTTATTTTTATTTTTTCTTCCGCTTAATCCAAATCTTCATTACCTTGTAAACAGCTCCAAATCCACCCTGACCGAGCTTGTTAGTATCCGAGAAATCATTTGTAGCTTCTCTGATTGTGCTTATGGCATATTTGAGGGATTCAATGGTGATACTTTTGTCATCACCTAAATATATTTGGAACATACAAGTTTTGTTAAATATGCAAATTTTACACAGAAGAAAACATATTGGATTTTAATAAAATACCAAATACACTTACTCTTATCTCGTTCTTGTGGTTTACGCTTTATTCTCGTTCTTAACAGGGTGCAAGCCAAAAATGCTACTATTATGCAAGACACAACTGCAACAACAACAATGATAATCGTTCTTGTTGTATTGTTACCATCTCCTCCTCCTGCAAATCAATTGAATTAACTCGTTCCTTGTAATCATATACAACAACATTCGAATCTTTTTTTCTTTNGCTCAAGAAAAGAGTCATACACGACCTGATGTGAAAAACACATAACCCAACTAATTAACCAGGCGAATTTTGAATACAGAAAAAGAGAACTGCAAATCTGCAATGCCCTTTACTCAAAAATCAAATGATACATAAACAATAATAATCCATCACATCACAAGTTTATGCTAGCATCTTTATATGTCGAACAAAATTAGAAAAAATCTTGCTTCTACTAAAAAGTAAAAAGATAAAAAGGACTAGAGTTTTTTGTGCAGTTCATAAACCCTAGAAGGACTAAATCCACAAATTCCACAATTGGCTAATCACAGTCTGGCAAGAAAACGAGCTTATTACCTGGCGGCGTCTCAGGGGCCACTTGTGGCGGCTCCACCTCTGGCGCAGGCGGCACCGCCAGCTGGAGCTCGAGGAGCCTCGTCTCGTTGTAAAAAGGGACTGTCCGAAACTGTAGGTTGCAGCTGGACATGGTGATCCTAGCCCACGCCCTCCCTCCGCAGCACCTCGGTATCTCCTGAGCGGCCTCCATCAAACACGCCGTGCAATCCTGTTCCGACAAATCCGGGCTGCACTGCACCAGCGCGTAAATGTTCTGAAAATCGGGCCCACTCGTGTTCCCGGCAGCCACCTTAATCAGGGGCCCTCCGGCGGCCGCCCGGCCGCGCAGGTCGTCCAAGAGCCGCCACAGGTCGGCGGTGAAATTTTCGGGGCTGGCGGCGGTATGCGGATACTGAACGAAGACGTAGGGTGAGGTCTGCAGGGTCCCGAGGAGGGTTTCGTTGGAGTAGCGCAGGGTGCAGAGTTCCCACCACTCGGCGGCCTGGCGCTGGTAAGGGCACGCCGCCAGGAGATTGGCGGTGATGTTACGGACGCAGATCTGGCAGTCCTCCGGCTGGATGTCGGCCCTGCAGAGGGCGTTGGCGTGGGCGCGGTCGGGGGGGCGGCCGAGGGAGGCGTTGAAGAAGCCGGTGGAGGCGGGGATGGTGGCGGGGATGGAGGAGAGGACGGCGTGGAGGTTGGCGGCGTAGGTGCTGTTGGCAGTGTAGTTGAAGCTGAAGCAAGAGGATTGGGCAGAGAAGAAGAAGGAGCTTGTGTGGAGGGTTATGAGGAAAAATAATGTCAGGAACATTTTTTTTTTTTTCTTTTTTAATTGACTGTGGAACTAAGCAAATTATTATAAAGAGAAAGTATGAAGCTAAACAGATACAAGTTTGTTGGAGAAAATCTAAGAAAAGACGACTTGAAATTTCTTGGCATGAACTCCAAAGCCAATAAAAAAACTTTGAAAATCTGGAAGCAGAGGAAAAAAATCTTTAAAAGCCGCTGTAAATCGAAATTTGGGTTTTAGTTGAGAGTGTTGACTTAATTTACTTTTTGGTCTTCCCACTCTTAAGTGGACCCTCGTTTTATTTGGGAGTGTTGACTTGACATACATTTTGGTCTTTCCACTGTTAAGTGGACCAGCGAAGAATTAAGTGGACGACAAGTTTTCAACCGTTCATATCAGTACAGCAGTGTAACGCTCTTTGTAAAAAATTAAAACTGAAGCAAGAGGATTGGGCAGAGAAGAAGAGGGAGCTTGTGTGGAGGGTTATGAGGAAGAATATGTTAGAAACATTTTTTTTTTTAATTTACTGTGGAACTAAGCAAATTATAAAGAGAAGTATGAAGCTAACTGAAACATCTTCGTTGGGGAAAACCTAAGAAAATATGACTTGAAATTTCTTCGCATGAACTCAAAAGCAAATAAATAAACTTTGGAAATCTGGAATCAGAGGAAAAATCTGTAGTCCCAAATACTTTTAAAATCTGCTGTAAATCGAAATTTGGGTTTGATACGGGAGAGTTGAGGGTTGACATGACATATTTTTTGGTCTTTCCACTTAGTAGTTGGTGGTGACCCGTCGATGCACGAGATAATATATTTTACTGAAATATTTAAAATATTTAATATTAAAATTAATAGACTTGTTATATATGAAACAAAAGCAAACGATTATTAAATTTTTTTTGTACATAACGTTTTTGGATTGATATAAGTTATTGAATATCTCTCTGTACATAATATTTTTTGTTTGATTTGTTGACGAGTCATCGTCATCACATGCTAATATTTTCAAACCACTACAATTGGTGATACATGAGACAACAACGTATAACTGTCTATGACTGAAATCAACTTCTTAAGAAATAAAGCAACATGCGGTAACGATTGTCTCTAACTCTTGTTTCCAGTCATGGCCCATGGAACAATAATTGGAATTTGCCGCCGTTGGAACTTGAAATGATTTCTGACATCAGAATGAGATATAGTCGTTCTAAGAATCAACTCCTTCTCGCTTGTGTGATCTCCAGTGTGTATCCTACACTCGAGAACGTGAGTGAAGAGTTTTGTCAGAACCTAACAGTGTCCTGTTACATAGACTCATAGACTAATCCATGTTCCACAACAACATGACATGAGTTTCAATCTTCAAATACAACTAATGATTTAGAATTCAAGAACATTTTATACTATTGAAAACTCGGGCATGTGGATATCAGATAGAAAATCGTTATTAGAGTTTGACTTGCAAGTACTTTCAACTTAAGTATGTATGACCATCAGATAAATTCAACGTTGTCATGTATTCATTGACAGACTCAACAACATCAAGTGTCAGTGCTAATACAGCCTTGTCCTTCAAATAATTGAGATCATCGCTTGCCTGCTTAAACATTTGATACGTGCTTTTAACGATTTGAGCAATCGAATCATTAGAGGGCTTAAACTTCAACAAATTGGTCGTCCCATGTATGACAAGCTTAAACTTGTGAATTGTGGACCGATGCAACCCAATGTTTAAATCAACTTGATAGTTGCGAACAACATGAATTTGGCCTTCTTTAAGAAATTCTCTAAAATTATGGGATATTGACTGAACGAATCATCCTGCTTGTACGTACATCCTATATAATCAAGGAAAATGAAGCACACATTAATAAAATAAAACAGAGCTTTTAAAGAAAATTTATATGTCTAAAGATATGATAAACAGTAGAACAAAAATTACCTCTTTATCATGGAAAAAAACTTCCGATACGTTCTTATATTTGACATCAAATTTGCGTTCAAATACGCGGACAAGTCTTAGTTTATTATAATTTATAGGTAAGACAGTCTGACTTAAGACAACCCCACACAAGTGGCATTTTAATATTTTAAAAAGATTCCAATAAGTACCGACTTAATACCAGCGTTGATACTCGTGCGATCCATGAAGTATACTACAAAAAATATTTAATTATTTAAATATTATTAATTTTTTAAGACTATGAAATTAAAGTCCCTACAATATTCAATTTAGTAATAATATGAAATTTGTTTTTTTTTTTTTTAAATAATAATATGGAATTTTTTTATTTACTGTTATTATTATTTTCTTTTTTTTTGGTAGGTTTTGACTATTTAATATATAAATTTTTGTTATTTATAAGTTTAAAAAATATTATAAACGTATAAGATCATATGATATTTGCATACAAATTATTTACATGTACTTATAAAATCGTCGATTATCACACTTAAAGAGTTGGTTAATTACGGTACCGCCCCCAGTGTGAACACTCGCAGTATATAAACAACCTCGCAATTCAAGCAGGACGAGGTTGTTTATATACTGCGAGTGTTCACACTAGGGGCGGTACCGTAATTACTTGGTTTGTTGCGTTCACACTTAAAGAGTTGGTTAATTATGGTACCGCCCCTAGTGTGAACACTTCTTCTGACTTTTTTCAACAATTCATAATTTACACATTGGTCGATAATTGACCAACTTCAGTCCATAATATTTATTTTATTATAGAATAATTTTATGTGCATGAAATGTTAAAAAGTTTGATAAATAAATTTAATGTTAAAAAAGGATAGTATATGTTTCTTTTAAAATTGTTTCGGCACATTTCTTTTTAAGTTTGTTTATTATCTCATGATTCTTAATTTTCAATGACATCAATGTAAGTTATATTTCTATAAAATAATGTTTATTATCACTTTTTCTCTAATTATATGCGTCACGTATAATTTTAGTCATTGTATTAGTTACTCATTTAAATTGTAAACATAAGTTAAAGATGAATAATATAAATGTTGATAATTTAATAATATAGATTTAACCATTATTCAGATAATTGTGTATTATATTAGTATCAAGAACAATTATAGTTTAATTATTATTTTGATTATAATAATAAAATTGTCAGATCACTTCTTTTATTTTTGAAGGAATCAGAACAGGCAAGGACAATAGGATGGTCCCGTGAAGAAATTAGTAGGCAGTTGCTCATTATTGACCATTTCAACAATCCATACACAATTATTCTACTGATTCAAAGTCTTCTTCTTCTCATAATATTGTCTCAAAATGTTTAAATGTTTAATACTCGAATATGCTCGTTACTTGAAAATTTTAATTTTCACACTCTAAAAGCTTTATAAATGTGATTGAATATATATATATATATATATATTTTTTTTTTTTTTTAANACAGTAACAAACTTGATAAATAAATAGATAAAATTATCTAAAAAGTAATCTGAGTTCCACATTATAAAACACAAAGCCAATAAAATAAAACTTAGCCTAAATAGAACTTACATACTAAATGATATACATGATATTGCTACAAAAAATGGAAACAAACGACATGAATAGTGTATTGCAAGAACTCAACAATGGACAAGTATTCATTCAGACAACATAATATAACAAGTTAACAACAGCCCCCACATATAAAACTTTGGCAATCTTCTCACAGGTCAACGTGGATATAAGTCCGTGATCGACGCATCATTTCTTGATGAAGACTTATCAGATGGTATGCTGCTTTTCGATGAATTTTTATAGTCGGATTCCCTCAAACGATGCTCCTGAAGGAGTGAAGAATCTGAGCCATAGTCACTCGGCATATAGAATGCAGGCTCAGAAGGAGCCGCCAGAGTTAATGAGAAGCTATTAAGCATTAGTACAACAGAAGCCATTGTTGGTCTATCAGCCGGATTCTCTTGAACACACAACAAACCAATATGAATGCATCTCAAAATCTCCCTTATCGAACCCAAACCAGACCTCAGGCAAGGATCCACAATATTTGCAGCTATACTATCTTTCCAATTTTTCCAAGCCTATAACAAGAATTTTGTGTGATTTATATTGTATAATGGTCATTTTGTTAGACAGAAATGTATTTTTAGTCATGTTGGTTTAACACCACAGCAATTTTAGACCAAAGATTCTAACTTTTTGCATTTTGGTCCTATTATTTAATATTTTGCTGCAATTTCAGTCTTCAAATGACTGAAATTGCAACAAAATTTTAAATTATTTGCAACAAAAATTTAAATTGAACTTAAATTGCCAAAAAAAAATCCATAAATTTGGGAATTTGTTGCAATTTCAGTCATTTGAGGACTGGAATTGCAGCAAAATATTAAATCACATGACCAGAAGGCGAAATATTAGAATTTCGGGACGAAAAATGCTATGACGTTAAACCAACAAGACTAAAAATGCAATTTAGCTTTTTTGTTAAATATATATACTTACAAAGCTCAAGAGGTGTTCTATGTTCTCCCCACGCCGCACGCAGTTATTTTTCTCGCCACTAATGATTTCCAAGACGAGCACACCAAAGCTGAAGACATCCGACTTAACTGAAAACTGGCCGTGCATTGCGTATTCCGGAGCCATATATCCGCTGCATTTATGTAAATAGTTGATATATTTATAATTTTGAACAAATGATAGTAGAATAATAATGATTATTCTTAAATGGTTGTTACTAGTCCTATATATAAGTGGTGTACTTACAATGTTCCAGCAATCCTGCTTGTATTTCCTTGAGTTTCATCTTGTCCAAATAGCCTCGCCATGCCAAAGTCTGCGATTTTAGGGTTCATCAAACCATCTAAAAGTACATTGTTGGGTTTTAGATCACGGTGAATGATCCTAAGCTGAGAATCTTCATGCAAGTACAAGATTCCCCTTGCTATGCCCCGTATGATCTTGTACCGTTTTTCCCAATCTAAGTATGAGCGTTTGACTGGGTCTACATGTAGAAAATTAGTTTGAATTCCAAGTCAATCTCTAATAATATTAACTTTTAACAAAAAAATTGTGATAACCATATTACCAAATATAAATTGATCCAAGCTCGCATTCTGCACGAATTCGTACACAAGAAGCTTCTCGGTTCCTTCTAGGCAATAGCCCAAAAGTCTAACCAAATTCCTATGTTGTAGTTTTGCTAACAATAAGACCTCGTTCTTGAATTCCACATCTCCTTGTCCCGAGTTCTCGGCCAATCTCTTCACTGCTATTTCTTGGCCATTTGGAAGTACGCCCTATAGTACATATGAGAAAATTAACACTCGTTCTTTATTTATTGGTTTTGTTTTTATTTTAAATCGTTATCACATTAGCAATACCGAATTACTTACCTTGTAAACGGTGCCAAAACCACCCTGACCGAGCTTGTTAACATCCGAGAAATCATTTGTGGCTTCTCTAAGTGTGGTGAAGGAATATTTGAGAGATTCGATGAAGTTGCTAATATCGTCAGCTTCAGATGATATTGACAGATAAATTTTAGTTGAATATCAAGAAAACGTGAAGGATTTCGATAAATATCATGAAGTGCGCTTACTCTGATGTTGTTCCTCTGGTTTTCGTTTTGTTCTCTTTCTAAACAGAACGAATGCGAAAATGGCTAACATCAGGGAAGCTGCAACTGATACTACAACAATGATAATAGTTCTGGTTTTGCTATTGTTGCCACCACTTGTTCCTGCAAAATATAAAAGTAGTCTCTCAGCCGTAATGATACATAAATGAAAACTCAATTCTTTGCTTTGATATTTGATATGTTCCCCTTTTGTCTGATACAATGTTGACAACCAATGTGCTGTGTAGGAGAAGTGGCATGATTTTGAACCTGTCTGAACTCTGATGTGAAAAACACATCATCTAATTAATAATTAATTAACCAGCAAACAATTAAACAGAAGAAAGACTATGAACAGCCCAAAGTCAACTATAACAAATCTANAAAAAAAAAAAAAATCATCCTAGAAGGCATCAAATAAGAAATACTGTGTGGCCTTGCTTTGTTAATGATAACATAACAAAAAGATTTGGAGCTTTAGACTAAATGAAGAATAGATACCATAAAGAAAAACTAAAAAAGAAAAAGGACGGCTTTTGACTTTGAACAAAACTGCAATTCAAGATGAAAAAAAGAAGGCTATTGACTTTGAACAAAAACTGCAATCGAAGATGCTAAATTGATTGAAACTGCAATTTCGAGAGAAATTTGTCCAATTACCCGGCGGCGGCGGTGGCGGTGGCAGAGGGGCAGGCGCCGGCGGCGCGGACTCAAGCTCCCGGAGCCTGGTCATATTATAAAAGGGATACGTCTCGTAGCGGATGGTGCAGCTGGACAACAACACCCCACCCCCTACCCTCCTGTCACAGCACGTCGGTATCTCACCGGCGGCGCCGATCAGGCAGCTGCTGCAGTCGTCGGCGGTCAGATCTGGCGAGCACTGGACCAGCGCGAAGATGTCCTGAAAATCGTTGTAGGTCACGTTCGCGGCCGCTACCTTGCGCCGGGGCCCGCCCGCCGCGGCCCTGTCGCGCAGGCCGTCGAGCAGGGCCCGGAGGTCCTCCATGAATCGGGCCGGGTTGGTGGCATTCTGCGTGTTCCAAAATAAGTGGGAGGGCCAGAACTGCGGGGGAGTCCCGGTAAGGGTCTCGTTGGAGTATCGGAGGATGCAGATGCACAGCTCGGCCCACTCGATGGCCTGGCGCTGGTAGGGGCACGCCGCCAGGAGGTCGGCGGTGAGGTTTCGGATGCAGCCGCGGCAGATCTCGGGCTGGACGTCGCCCCGGCAGAGGGCGGTGGCGTAGGCCCGGTCTGGGGCCCGGCCCGCGGAGGCGTTGTAGAAGCCAGAGGCGACGTCGATGTTGTCGGGGATGGAGGAGAGGACGGCGTTGAGGTTGGTAGCGTAGGTGCTGTTGACAGTGTAGTTGCCGTTGTCGTAGCAGAAAGATTGCACGGAGAAGAAAAGGAAGCTCGTGTGAAGGAGGAAGATGAAGAAGAAAGTGGGAACCATTTTTTTTATTTTTTATTATTATTAATTTTTATTTTAAGGTTGGAACTTGGAAGTATGTTTATGGCTCTGATTATGAACCTCCGACTCTACGAGTGGAAATGGATAGGCTTCTGTTATTCATTACTATGTTTTCTGTATTGTGTTTGAACATGGTACTTGTTGGGTCATATGCCCAAATGCGGAAGGTGTAAATTAAAACATTATCGTGAAATGGTGAATAAAAATAATAATCCCAATAACTCAAGAATGACAAAAATCTCTTGCAATAAACCATGAATAATTCTTTTATGATGTGGAAGATCAGATTAAACTGCGACCACAGAGCATACTAAGAATATCCCAAATAAAATATGCAAGAAAAATGACACCAAGATTTAACGTGGAAAAACCTCCAATTAGAGGAAAAAACCACGGGACAAACTCCGAATAATTCCACTATATTTTCAAGATAATTACAATATATTTTATTGAAATATTTAAAATATTTAGTATTAAAATTAATAGACTTGTTATATATGAAACAAAAGCAAACGATTATTAAATTTTTTTTGTACATAACGTTTTTGGATTGATATAAATTACTGAATATCTCTCTGTACATAATATTTTTTGTTTGATTTGTTGACGAGTCATCGTCATCACATGCTAATATTTTCAAACCACTACAATTGGTGATACATGAGACAACAACGTATAACTGTCTATGACTGAAATCAACTTCTTAAGAAATAAAGCAACATGCCGTAACGATTGTCTCTAACCTGTAACTCTTGTTTCCAGTCATGGCCCATGGAACAATAATTGGAATTTGCCGCCGTTGGAACTTGAAATGATTTCTGACATCAGAATGAGATATAGTCGTTCTAAGAATCAACTCCTTCTCGCTTGTGGGATATCCAGTGAGTATCCTACACTCGAGAACGTGAGTGAAGAGTTTTGTCAGAACCTAACAGTGTCTTGTTACATAGACTCATAGACTAATCCATGTTCCACAACAACATGACATGAGTTTCAATGTTCAAATGCAACTAATGATTTAGAATTCAAGAACATTTTATACTATTCAAAACTTGGGCATGTGGATATCAGATAGAAAATCGTAATTAGAGTTTAACTTGCAAGTACTTTCAACTTAAATATGTATGACCATCAGATAAATTCAACGTTGTCATGTATTCATTGACAGACTCAACAACATCAAGTATCAGTGCCAATATAGCTTTCTCCTTCAAATAATTGAGATCATCGCTTGCCTGCTTAAACATTTGATACGTGCTTTCAACGATTTGAGCAATCGAATCATTAGAGGGCTTAAACTCCAACAAATCGGTCGTATCATGTATGACAAGCTTAAACTTGTGAATTGTGGACCGATGCAACCCAATGTTTAAATCAACTTGATAGTTGCGAACAACATGAATTTGGCCTTCTTTAAGAAATTCTCTAAAATTATGGGATATTGACTGAACGAATCATCCTGCTTGTACGTACATCCTATATAATCAAGGAAAATGAAGCACACGTTAATAAAATAAAACAGAGCTTTTAAAGAAAATTTATATGTCTAAAGATATGATAAACAGTAGAACAAAAATTACCTCTTTATCATGGAAAAAAACTTCCGATACGTTCTTATATTTGACATCAAATTTGCGTTCAAATACGCGGACAAGTCTTAGTTTATTATAATTTATAGGTAAGACAGTCTGACTTAAGACAACTCCACACAAGTGGCATTTTAATATTTTAAAAAGATTCCAATAAGTACCGACTTAATACCAGCGTTGATATTCGTGCGATCCATGAAGTATACTACAAAATTTATTTAATTATTTAAATATTATTAATTTTTTAAGACTATGAAATTAAAGTCCCTACAATATTCAATTTAGTAATAATATGAAATTTGTTTTTTTTTTTGAAATAATAATATGGAATTTTTTTATTTACTATTATTATTATTTTCTTTTTTTTTTTTGGTAGGTTTTGACTATTTAATATATAAATTTTATTATTTATAAGTTTAAAAAATATTATAAACGTATAAGATCATATGATATTTGCATACAAATTATTTACATGTACTTATAAAATCGTCGATTATCATATTCTTCTGACTTTTTTCAACAATTCATAATTTACACATTGGTCGATAATTGACCAACTTCAGTCCATAATATTTATTTTATTATATAATAATTTTATGTGCATGAAATGTTAAAAAGTTTGATAAATAAATTTAATGTTAAAAAAGGATAGTATATGTTTTTTTTCCTTTTCTTTTAAAATTGTTTCGGCACATTTCTTTTTAAGTTTGTTTATTATCTCATGATTCTTAATTTTCAATGACATCAATATAACTTATATTTCTATAAAATAATGTTTATTATCACTTTTTCTCTAATTATATGCGTCACGTATAATTTTAGTCATTGTATTAGTTACTCATTTAAATTGTAAACATAAGTTAAAGATGAATAATATAAATGTTGATAATTTAATAATATAGATTTAACCATTATTCAGATAATTGTGTATTATATTAGTATCAAGAACAATTATAGTTTAATTATTATTTTGATTATAATAATAAAATTGTCAGATCACTTCTTTTATTTTTGAAGGAATCAGAACAGGCAAGGACAATAGGATGGTCCCGTGAAGAAATTAGTAGGCAGTTGCTCATTATTGACCATTTCAACAATCCATACACAATTATTCTACTGATTCAAAGTCTTCTTCTTCTCATAATATTGTCTCAAAATGTTTAAATGTTTAATACTCGAATATGCTCGTTACTTGAAAATTTTAATTTTCACACTCTAAAAGCTTTATAAATGTGATTGAATATATATANGTAATGATACATAAATGAAAACTCAATTCTTTGCTTTGATATTTGATATGTTCCCCTTTTGTCTGATACAATGTTGACAACCAATGTGCTGTGTAGGAGAAGTGGCATGATTTTGAACCTGTCTGAACTCTGATGTGAAAAACACATCATCTAATTAATAATTAATTAACCAGCAATCACAACTGGTAAACATAGGATATAATTATTTGAACAGTAACAAACTTGATAAATAAATAGATAAAATTATCTAAAAAGTAATCTGAGTTCCACATTATAAAACACAAAGCCAATAAAATAAAACTTAGCCTAAATAGAACTTACTTACTAAATGATATACATGATATTGCTACAAAAAATGGAAACAAACGACATGAATAGTGTATTGCAAGAACTCAACAATGGACTAGTATTCATTCAGACAACATAATATAACAAGTTAACAACAGCCCCCACATATAAAACTTTGGCAATCCTCTCACAGATCAACGTGGATATAAGTCCGTGATCGATGCATCATTTCTTGATGAAGACTTATCAGATGGTACGCTGCTTTTGGATGAATTTTTATAGTCGGATTCCCTCAAACGATGCTCCTGAAGAAGTGAAGAATCCGAGCCATAGTCACTCGGCATATAGAACGCAGGCTCGGAAGGAGCCGCCAGAGTTAATGAGAAGCTATTAAGCATTAGTACAACAGAAGCCATTGTTGGCCTATCAACTGGGTTCTCTTGAACACATAACAAACCAATATGAATGCATCTCAAAATCTCACTTATCGAACCCGAACCAGACCTCAGGCAACGATCCACGAAATTTGCAGCCGTACTCTCTTTCCAATTTTTCCAAGCCTATAACACAATTCAATACCAATTTTTGAATATATACATTAACCAAATTTAGTGTGATTTATATTGTATAATGGTCATTTTTGTTAGGCAAAAATGTATTTTTAGTCATGTTAGTTTAAAGTCACAACAATTTTAGTCCCAAGATTCCAACATTTCGCATTTTGGTCCTATGATTTAATATTTTGCTGTAATTTAAGCTTTGAAGGACTGAAAGTGTAACAAAGTTTTAAATTATAAGATTAAAATGCAACAAAATTTTAAATTATAGAACTTAAATTGTTAATAAAAAAAATCCATAAATTTGGAAATTTGTAGCAATTTCAGTCATTTGAGGATTAGAATTGCAACAAAATTTTAAATTATAGAACTTAAATTGCTAATAAAAAATTCATAAATTTGGGAATTTGTAGCAATTTCAGTCATATGAGGATTGAAATTGCAGCAAAATATTAAATCGCATGACCAGAAGGCGAAATGTTAGAATTTTGGGACTACAAATGTTATGGCGTTAAACCAACAGGCCTAAAAATGCAATTTAGCTTTTTTTGTTAAATATATACTAGTACGTAACCCGTGCGATGCACAGGATGTAAAATTTGGAAGAATAATATAACCTCACGTGCATTAGGATCGAAATTGAAATCATTAAAATACATAGGAACATTGTTGAATCATAAAAAGTTCGGTAACAATCATATATTATTAAAAACCTCCTTGTACACAACATTATGAGTTTGATTATTTGGTAACTCCTCATTATCACAAACTAATATTTTCAAAAGAGACAAATCCTAAAAATCAAACTAATAATTTTGGTGAACAAACTAATATTTTAGGATTGGTGAACAAACTAATATTTTAGGATTGATTATATGAATAAGGCTACCTGTTTTTGGTGTTCTTTTCATTCATTTTCATTCATACAATTCGATGACTTGTATAATGAAATCCGAATTTTAAGTCGAAATATTTAAAAAAAGAGTTTTTAAAAATTGAAAAGTCAAGGCAATCAGTTCAGATTAATTAAAGGTCACAGAATATCCGCTCCTTGAAATAAAGACGTGTGCTATCATTAACCAAATATCCGGTTATTGATATAGAGTGGTTACCAAAAAATAGAACGCGATAAGGACGCTTCATGGAAATACCAATGGGATAAGGTCATAACAGATTGCTATACATTTTGACGATAAAAGCTCAGATGGAATGATTTTTGATAATTATGTTGTAATTAATAAATAAATTAGATGTGTGAAAATGACATAATTAATGAGAAGTGTGAAAAGGACATAATTAATGAGAAGTGTGAAAAAGACATAATTAATAAGAAGTGTGAAAATAACATAATTAATGAGAACTGTGAAAAGGACAAAAACTTACCAATTTTGGAAAATACTTAATGCAAATCCGACATTGACCATAATTTGACCTACTATTTTGAATAAATGTTAATTCTTATTATATAAGTATAGATACTTACAAAGCTCAAGAGGTCTTCTATGTTCTCTCCACGCCGAACACAGTTATTTTTCTCGCCACTAATGATTTCCAAGACGAGCACCCCAAAGCTGAAGACATCCGACTTAACAGAAAACTGCCCGTGCATTGCGTATTCCGGAGCCATATATCCGCTGCATTTATGTAAATAGTTGATGTATTTATGATTTTGAACAAATGATAGTAGAATAATCCCCTCTATATATAATTTCAAAATGCGTTGAGCCTACGTGGCAAACTCTCATGCTTCGGAATCTTATATGGCAAAAAATCATGTTTTGGAATTAGGCTTGGATATAAATTTATATTTGTATTAATTGTATTTTAATATCATTTCATATTATAACCAATGAATTGCAAATATATTTTAAAAGTTGATAACTTTTGTATTTCTTATCGGTTTACATATATAATATATCAAATTAATCATCTTTTGATGAGTTTCGATTTGACATCCATATTGTATATATAAAATACATAAATTATATTTATTTTTATAATAATAATAAAATTATTTATTAAAATTAATTAGAAAATAAAATTATTTATCAATGAATATATTTATGTTTAATGTAGTTATATGTTATAAGGTAGAAAATTTATTATAATATAACACATATAAGTCGCACAAGTAACATGTGTCATACTAAAATATATAATATATACTCCCTCCTATTTTTATTATTTGTCACTTTGGCTAGATCATTGATAAAATAAATGTCGTTTTAAATATTTTGTTCATATTTTTTCATTTTTAATCCTCCGTTTAATACACAGTGTCTCTTCATATCCCATCTTCATTGTTTTCCATAACATCTATTAAATAGGGTTAATATTGTTAAGAACAAAAATTCTTAATTAGTGTGTTGCATTTGAATTGATATTATGAAGTCTGTTTGTATTTTACTATTTATTTATATATATATATATATAATACAAAACAGTAATATATATCCTTACAAATATAATTTAAATTTATTTATAAAACTAAATTAAATTATATCAAATTAAACTATAAATTATATTATAAAGTAATAGAAATTGGTATGTATTCTTTTAAAAATGATATTTATTTTAAATCTAATTGGTATGTTGTCAATGTAATAAAAATAAATAATTATTTATATAAATTCTAAAATTACATATAAAGTTAAAAAATTGTGAAGCACGACTGATACGACTTGATGTATAAGACATCTAATTAAGTAAAAAAATTAATCTATTTTGCTTAATATTAAATTAATATATTCTACACTTATGCATATATACATATCACCATATTATTTATATTTATTTAAGACATATATTGTACTTATGTAATAGTAGATAATATCAATATTTTTATATGATATAAGTAAAAAATTCAACACGGGTTGAAATTTTCATTTAATGTACGGGTGTTTAATTATTATGATTAAAAAAAATATAATTTGACAATTTAATTAAAACCCAAAGTAATGTTTTATATAAAATTAAATTATTTTTGTTTTTAAAAAATAAAAAATTTAATATTTTTTACAAAAACTTTCTAATTCAACACCCGTGTAATACACGGGTATTGTACTAGTAATGATTATTCTTAAATGGTTGTTACTAGTCCTATATATAAGTGGTGTGCTTACAATGTTCCAGCTATCCTGCTCGTATTTCCTTGAGTTTCATCTTGTCCGAATAGCCTCGCCATGCCAAAGTCTGCGATTTTAGGGTTCACCGAACCATCTAAAAGTACATTGTTGGGTTTTAGATCACGGTGAATAATCCTAAGCTGAGAATCTTCATGCAAGTACAAGATTCCCCTTGGTATGCCTCCTATGATCTTGTACCGTTTCTCCCAATCTAAGTACGAGCGTTTGACCGGGTCTGCGTGTAGAAAATTAGTTTGAATTTCAAGTCAATCTCTAATTATATTATCTTTATAACAAAAATTGTAATCAGCATCAATGAAAATCATATTACCAAATATAAATTGATCCAAGCTCGCATTCTGCACGAATTCGTACACAAGAAGCTTCTCTGTTCCTTCTAAGCAATAGCCCAAAAGTCTAACCAAATTCCTATGTTGCAGTTTTGCTAACAATAAGACCTCATTCTTGAATTCCACATCTCCTTGTCCCGAGTTCTCACCCAATCTCTTTACTGCTATTTCTAGGCCATTTGGAAGTACGCCCTAGTACATATGAGAAAATTAACACTCCTTTATTTATTGATTTTGTCATATTTTCTTTATTACATTAGCAATATCAAATTACCTTGTAAACGGTACCAAAGCCACCCTGACCAAGCTTGTTAACATCTGCGAAATCATTTGTGGCTTCTCTAAGTGTGGTTAAGGAATATTTGAGAGATTCGACCGAGTTGCTAATATCGTCAGCTTCAAATGATTGAAAGATAAAAATTAGTTGAACATCAAGAAAACGTAAAGGATTGCTTTCAATAAATATCAGGTGCACTTACTTTGATGTTGTTCCTCTGGTTTTTGTTTTACTCTCTTCCTCCTTAACAGTACGCCTGCAAAAATCGCTAATATCACACAAGCCACAACTGATACGACAACAATGATAGCCGTTCTGGTTGTATTATTGCCACCACCTGTTCCTGCAGAATTTGAAATAGTCACCAAAACAAAAACTCATTCTGTTTTGCTCTGATATTTCTACTTTTTTTTTTTTTTCTCTGATNTTTTTTTTCTCTGATACAATGTTGACAGTGAATGGTTAGGAAACGTGGATTGTCTTCCTTGAGAAATGTGACACGGTTTTGATCCTGCCTGATGTGAAAAACACATCTAAAGTAATGATTAACAAGAAAACTTCTTAAATAAAAGAAAGACGTCAAACAGCCCAAAGTTAACAATAACAAATCTATCTCAAATCACAAAAAGACAAAAGAAAATCATCATAGAAAGGTTTTGGAGCTTAATCTAACCGAAGAATATATAGTTGCCATAAAGCAAAAAAAACAAATAAACTAACAAAAGAGTGTTTTTGGCTGTGTGTTTGGTAGAACTAGCTGATAAGCTAGCTTATATAATAAAAGTGTTTGGTAAAATTAGCTGATAAGCTAGCTGAAATAAAAATTTCAACGAGCAGCTTATTTGAAAAGAAGCTTATGAGATCAGCTCGTCCTACCAAATGAAACTTATTTAAATACATGAAGTTTATAAACTAAGCTAGCTTATTTGGTTACCAAACATAGCTTTTATCTCAGAACAAAAAACTGCAATTCAAGATGCTTAAAGGATTGAAACTGCAAATTCCACAACATGTAAAAAAAATCATGTTCGCAATCGTCCAATACCTGGAGGCGACGGCTGGGGCTCCACTGGCGCCGGTGGCAGAGGTGCAGTCACTGGCGGCGGCTCAAGCTCCCGGAGCCTCGTCAAGTTATAAAATGGATACGTCTCGTAGCGTATGTTGCACTGGGCCACAACACCCTAGCCCCTCTCCTACTATCACAGCACCTCGGAATATCCTGCGCCGCACCAATCAGGCACTGGCTGCAGTCGTCTGCCGTCAGATCCGGCGTGCACTGTACCAGCGCAAAGATGACTTGGAAATCGGCAGTCGACACATTCCCGGCCGCCACCTTCTGCCGTGGCCCGCCCTCCGCCGCCCGGCCGCGAAGCCCGTCGATCAGCATCCTGAGGTCCTGCATGAAGCGGGTCGGGTCCGTCGCGTTCTGCATGTTCCACAAAAACCAGCCGGGCGGGGAGGGAGCCATGATCCCGTAAAGGGTGTCGTTGGAGTAGCGGAGCATGCAGAACTTGGACCACGAGGCGGCCTGCCGCTGGTTGGGGCATGACGTTAGCAGTTGGGAAGTGGTGTTGCGGATGCAGACGCGGCAGATCTCAGGCTGGACGTCGCCCCGGCAGAGGGCGATGACGTGGGCCCGGTCGGGGGCCCGGCTCGCGGAGGCGTTGAGGAAGCCGGTTGCGGAGTCGATGGTGTCGGGGATGGAGGAGAGGACGACATTGAGGTTGGCGGCGTAGGTGCTGTTGCAGGTGTAGTTGCCGTTGTTGTTGAGGCAGTAGGATCGGGCTTGGGCTTGGGCTCGGGTGGATAAGAAGAGTAGGATGAGGGTTGTGTGAAGGATTATTACTGTAAAGAATGTGGGTGCCATTTTTTCTCTTTGGCAAGTTTGTGTTTGCTCCAAACTTGTCAAAATGAAGGCATATTGGAAAGCAAGAAACGCCAGGAAAAATGTATCTATTGATTTCAAGCTGGACTTGGAACTTTCAACTTTCGGCTTTTTCCACTACTGTGTTGTCTTGTTTATTGTTGAAGGAAACAGGATAGGTTAGTAGGCAGTTGCTCAATATTGACCATTTCAACCATCTATATATAGTCTTACACATTTATTTATTTACTGATTCAAAGTTTCTCTCTTCCCATACCATTGTCTAAAAAAGTTAATTTAATACTCGAATCTAATACGCTCGTTTATCAATATTGAGTTATTAACAAACAGAGTTTGAGTCAATCTCGAATTTTAACATGTCAAACTATAGAAAATTATATAAACATCCTCTTTTGAGTCTTAACGAGTCGAGTCAAACCAAGCCCGACTCGTTAACGAAACGAGCTCTAAGCGATTGAGCTTGGCTCGTTTATCAAACGAGTCGAGCTCACGAGAGGCTTGTTTCGTTTAACAACTATATGTCTACTACACTCTAATAAAACTTTATAATTGTGATTGAAAAATTTTTATTTTTGACATATTGAATATAAAACACGTGTCATATTAAATAATTATAAATCATTATTGTTGTATGGCCCAAGAAAAGATCCGGCCCATCAAAGTATGGCATGTTGTCTGTCGATCACTCTCTGACAGACTATACCAGTAAAGCCGTCGAAATCGATAAAGCCATCACCCAATCGGCCTTGCATTTCGCCTAATCAGTCTTGCCCTGCAAAGATGATACATCACATCCTCAAAAGTCGAATTTCAGCATGGCACCACGCGTCGATTACCTAGCCGCTAAGGTGGCAAGTTGACATAATTGTATTTTACATTTCTTCACATTAAATGAGATATCCAACACCTTATAATCATCATCACCACAACAGATATCAATACAAAAACACGGTAGTACACCACAAGCTCAAACACTATCATAGTAAAAAACACTCTTTACAAATCATTTCTGCAGAATTCACTCTTTTTGCCGATCTTCCAACAGATCGTCAAAATCATGTGTCCTCATCGACCTGAGAACTTTGTACGACTTGTAGCTTCGTTTGACTAACTGATTTGCCCGGCCTGGTTGGCTGGTTTATCGGGTCTATTCGACCCCTATGGTATCCCATATCAATATTATTATAAGATTTATTGGTAAAAAATGAAATAAATAAATGTCTTTTACAAGATATTATAATAATTATAATGCCTAGTTGCCAACCGAGCCTAATTATGTGTTATTCCAAAACATATAATTGTGCTAAATAGGATTAAGAAGCATGCAAGCAGGGGCAGAGTCACCCTAGGGCTAGGGTGGGCTCCAGCCCCATGTCCCAAAAAAAAAAAAAAAAATTACTAACCTTATATTTTAAAAAATATTTATACATAACCCCGTTAGCCCCATGTAATTTTTTATGTAGCCCCATTTAATTTCGGCTTGGATGTCTCAAGATTTAGGTCGAAATTTTTTATATGACAACTATGGTGGAAAACTGATAATCGCAGTAAGAGAAAAAAAGATAATCATTAATTGTCAAATAACAATTGTGTCCTTATTAGATTTTTACCAATTGAGTTTATAATGTAGTCCAACAAACTCTTGCTTTTTAATTTTTAATGAGTCGACTTAATTAAGCTTGACACACACTTCTCATGCGGGTTATTTAATTGGGTTCGTCTCATTGCACAGTTCGTTATCCATTTTCATTTATTATTATTTTTTTATTTCGCCTCCAATAATTAATTCGGCCTCATTTCTTAGACAAAGAAAAAACTCTTACAGAGTTGAGTGCAAACATGCTCGACTATATTTGTTTGATCGACAAGTTCGATTAGCTATTTGAGTTTAGCTTGTTTAAATAAATATTTAAACTCTGTAAGAGATGGAGGACCCTAAACCAGCACGAACATATGCACGGGCCGGTTCATTGAACTGTCGGTTCTTGGTCGTCCGGTTCATTAAAAAAAATAAAAAATAATTAAAAAATAATATATTTTTTGAAAAAAAGCCGAACCTCGAGTTCCTGTTCCAGGTCGGAACCAAAACCGCCGGTTCAAAATGTATAAACTTTAAAATATTGTACATGAACCGAACTTGTTAAAACCATGGGCCGGTTCAAGACCCATGGTGAACGGGTCGGTTTCTGTCGGTTCTGCTCGAACCGACAGGCTGGGTCGGCGCATGACCATGTCTACTCGATTCCAATAATAGCTACAATAATATGCAGTCCCAGTCCCAGATCAAAAAAATTTCTGGCTACGTCCCTGCATGCAAGTCTGTCACTTAAGCTCAACACGTTCTAATATAGGGGATAAGCCACACTCTGGTCTGTGAAGGAAACCTATTGCACACTAGATATCACAATAACCAGTAAAACAGCCTAAATAGAACTTACTTACTAAATGATGTACATGATGCTACAAAAAATGGAAACACACGACATGAATAGTGTAGTGCAACTGAAAAATGAACAAGTATTCATTCAGACAACATAATATAACAAGTTAACAACAGTCCCCACATATAAAACTTTGTGAATCTTCTCACAGATCAACGTGGATATAAGTCCGTGATCGATGCATCATTTCTTGATGAAGACTTATCGGATGGTATGCTGCTTTTCGATGAATTTTTATAGTCGGATTCCCTCAAACGATGATCCTGAAGGAGTGAAGAATCCGAGCCATAGTCACTCGGCATATAGAACGCAGGTTCAGAAGGAGCCGCCAGAGTTAACGAGAAGCTATTAAGCATTAGTACAACAGAAGCCATTGTTGGCCTATCGACCGGGTTCTCTTGAACACATAACAAACCAATATGAATGCATCTCAAAATCTCACTTATCGAACCCGAACCAGACCTCAGGCAAGGATCCACGAAATTTGCCGCCGTACTGTCTTTCCAATTTTTCCAAGCCTATAATTCAATACCAATTTTTGGATATATTACCCAAATTTAGTGTGATTTATATTGTATAATGGTCAATTTTGTTAAATAATATATACTTACAAAGCTCAAGAGGTCTTCTATGTTCTCCCCACGCCGAACACAGTTATTTTTCTCGCCACTAATGATTTCCAAGACGAGCACCCCAAAGCTGAAGACATCCGACTTAACAGAAAACTGGCCGTGCATTGCGTATTCCGGAGCCATATATCCACTGATTTAGGTAAATAATTGTTAAATATTTATGATTTCAATAATGGTAGTAAGAATAATGCTTATTCTTAAATGGTTACTAGTCCTATAATAAGTGGTACTTACAATGTTCCAGCAATCCTGCTTGTATTTCCTTGAGTTTCATCTTGTCCAAATAGCCTCGCCATGCCAAAGTCTGCGATTTTAGGGTTCATCGATCCATCTAAAAGTACATTGTTGGGTTTTAGATCACGGTGAATGATCCTAAGCTGAGAATCTTCATGCAAGTACAAGATTCCCCTTGCTATGCCTCCTATGATCTTGTACCGTTTTTCCCAATCCAAGTACGAGCGTTTGACCGGGTCTTCATGTAGAAAAATAATTTGAATTTCAAGTCAATCTCTAAAGATATTAACTTTTTAACAAAAATTAGGAAAAGTGCATCATATTACCAAATATAAATTGATCCAAGCTCGCATTCTGCACGAATTCGTACACAAGAAGCTTCTCGGTTCCTTCTAAGCAATAGCCCAAAAGTCGAACCAAATTCCTATGTTGTAGTTTTGCTAACAATAAGACCTCGTTCTTGAATTCCACATCTCCTTGTCCCGAGTTCTCGGCCAATCTCTTCACTGCTATTTCTTGGCCATTTGAAAGTACGCCCTAGTACATAATGAGAAAATACTCGTTCTTTATTTATTGATTTTGTTTTTACTTTAAATTGTTGCACAAGGGCATTTGCATGATTCTACCGAGCTACCTTGTAAACGGTACCAAAACCACCCTGACCAAGTTTGTTAACATCCGAGAAATCATTTGTGGCTTCTCTAAGTGTGGTGAAGGAATATTTGAGAGATTCGATGGAGTTGCTAATATCGTCAGCTTCAAATGATTGAAAGATATATAAAACTTAGTTGAACATCAAGAAAGCGTAAAGGATTTCGATAAATATCATCAAGTGCACTTACTCTGATGCTGTTCCTCTGGTTTTCGTTTTGTTCTCTTTCTAAACAGAACGAACGCGAAAATGGCTAATATCAGGGAAGCTGCAACTGATACTACAACAATGATAATAGTTCTGGTTGTACTATTGTTGCCACCACTTGTTCCTGCAAAATATAAAAATAGTCTATCAGCCGTAATGATACATAAATGAAAACTCAATTCTTTGCTTTGATATTTGATATTTTCCCCTTTTGTCTGATACAATGTTCACAATCAATGTGCTGTGTAGGAAAAGTGGCATGATCTTGAACCTGTCTGATGTGAAAAACACATCATCTAATTAATTAACCAGCAAACAATTAAACAGAAGAAAGACGATGAACAGCCCAAAGTCAACTTTAACAAATCTATCTCAAATCAAAAAAAAAAAAAATCATCCTAGAAGGCATCAAATAAGAAATACTGTGTGGCCTTGCTTTGTTAATGATAACATAACAAAAAGATTTGGAGCTTTAGGCTAAATGAAGAATAAATACCATAAAGAAAAACTGAAAAAGAAAAAAGAAGGCTTTTGACTTTGAACAAAACTGCAATTCAAGATGAAAAAAGAAGGTTTTTGACTGAACCAAAACTGCAATTGAAGATGCTAAATTGACTGAAACTGCAATTTCGAGAGAAATTTGTCCAATTACCCGGCGGAGGCGGTTGCTGGGGCACCACCACCGGCGGCGGCGGTGGCAGAGGGGCAGGCGCCGGCGGCGCCGGCTCAAGCTCCCGGAGCCTGGTCAAATTATAAAAGGGATACGTCTCGTATCGGATGGTGCAGCTGGGCCACCACACCCTACCCCCTCTCCTCCAATCACAGCAAGTCGGTATATCCGTGGCGGCGCCGATCAAGCAGCTGCTGCAGTCGTCGGCGGTCAGATCTGGCGAGCACTGGACCAGCGCGAAGATGTACTGAAAATCGGTGGCGGTCACGTTCGCGGCCGCTACCTTCCGCCGGGGCCCTCCCGCCGCGGCCCGGTCGCGTAGACCGTCGAGCAGGGCCCGGAGGTCCTCCATGAACCGGGCCGGGTTCGTGGCGTTCTGCGTGTTCGACACGAACACGGCGGGCCGGGACTGCGGGGGGATCCCGATAAGGGAATCGTTGGAGTATCGGAGGATGCAGAACTCGGTCCACTCGATGGCCTGACGCTGGTATGGGCACGCCTCCAGGAGGTCGGAGGTGAGGTTCCGGATGCAGCCGCGACAGATCTCGGGCTGGGCGTCGCCACGGCAGAGGGCGGTAGTGTAGGCCCGGTCGGGGGCCCGGCCCGAGGAGGCGTTGTAGAAGCCAGAGGCGACGTCGATGTTGTCGGGGATGGAGGAGAGGACGGCGTTGAGGTTGGCAGCGTAGGTGCTGTTGACAGTGTAGTTGCCGTTGTTGTAGCAGAAAGATTGCGCGGAGAAGAAGAGGAAGCTTGTGTGGAGGAGGAGGAAGATGAAGAAGAAGAAGAAGAAGAAGGTGGGAACCATTTTTTTATTTTTTTTATTTTTTTGTTAAGGTTGGAACTTGGAACTTAGAACTTAGAACTTAGAAGTATTGTTTTTACCTACGACTCTATGAGTGGAAATGGATAGGCTTATGTTATTCATTATTACTATGTTATCTATATTGTGTTTTAAACATGGTAGTCACATCGGATGACTTACGGTTCAACCCATCTTACGGATTATTTTTTTATCGATTTTAACAAATATTAAATTATTTTATTATTAAAATACAGGAAAAAATGTATAAATTTAACTTTAATAAATAGTAAAATTTAATAGCAATGTAAACATATTACTTGAAGTGTAGACCTTTCACTGTATTAATAAAAGTATAAGAATTCGGTAGACCCGATATTTAACTGGTATTTTCCAGTGGAACAAGTTTATTATTGGTATGTAGAAGTTAACATAAATATAGAAAAAAATGTACTGTAGTTTTTCAAAGTTATTTATTATGAAATCAATTTTTTCTCGTCATCTCATTTAGTNTTCATATGTAGTTAAATAGTTTATACTGTAATTTAGTTTTATTAATTATCAAAATTTTAGAATATAATATAATAATTTAATTTATAATTTTAATATTATATAAATATAACCATTAATATATTTATGTATGTGCATGCATGTGCACATAATCAAGTATTTTTTTCATTATTCATTACTCTTTCTTTTGGCCAAATCGTTTATATTATGCTATATAGCTAAATTTTATCATAAATTTTAAGATACATATTCATATTGTTATTCGTGCTATATATCAGAATACGATAATTTTTTTTTTTCATATTTTCGAAACTATTCCGATTGAAAAAAGTACTTGGCAGCTTAGCGAAATTCCTCCATCCAAATGAAGTTAGTGAAATCGTTTTGGCCGATTAAGGAGGGTGGACTTTGAACTTTCGGCCTTTCGGGGGTCTTTCCACTACTTTGTTTTTTCTTCTGTTGTAGTTTAGTTTATTAATGACAGAGAGGGGACAGGTACCGTGTGTTTGAAGAATTTAATAGGCCGTTAGCTCATCAGGACCATTTCAAACGCTCATTATTCAACACAATTATTTTGCCAATTCAATGTTGACTTTCTTTTCAGAGTAGTCTAAAAAATATCTTCTTAATACGTACATGTCATAAATTAAATTAAGATATTTTCTTTTCTATTTTAATTTTAGCCCACTTAATCATCCTTACTAAGGCTTAAAGTTGGTCTAGAATATCCTTCAAAGCGTAATTCGACCGGACCACTACCTTATCTGTGAAGAAATAAGGCCGCAATTTGTATGCCATCGAGATAAGTGTCAATGCAATTTTCTCCACCTTTGAATACTTCAACTCTCCGCCTTGCGGGACTTTGCTCGTATAGTATATAGGCTTCAGATGACCTCCTTCACTAAGAAAAATGTTATATTTCAACAGAAAATTCTATGGTAATATATTCTAATAGAAATTCCAACGGATATTCTAATTGTATAGCTTCCGTTGGAATCATTCCAATAGAAATTTTAACGAAAATATTCCGTTGGAATGTATTTTTCATTAGAATTTTAGATAGAATTTGATGATTCCAACAGCTATATTTCCAACAACTTTTGACTGTAGGAATTTCCGTTGTAATATGCAATTTCTGTTGGAATTTTTATTTCCACTACCGTTGGAATCGTTAAAATCCACCGGAAATTCCAATGAAAAATTCATTCCAATGGAATATTTTTCTTGGAATTTTCGTTAAATAATTCCAACGGAAATAATAGCATTGAAATATCCATTGGAATTGTCGTTGGAATTCTATTGGAAAATATTTTCGTTGGAATTTCATCATTTTTTTTTTTTTGTAGTGCTTCTTCCTTTAGTAAAATGGAACTGATCGCAACCTTACGTATAAAAAGGTAAATAACAAGGTCGTCCCCACGTTCTGGCTTTAAGACGGTAGAAATCTTATTGTGCATGGGGTGTCCACTCGAATCGAGATCCCTTTCTCAAAGCCTGAAAAATGGGAAGCTTTTCTCCGCCGATAGAGCAATAAACCTACTCAGACTAGCAAAAAGACCTATAAGGACCGGGACCTCCTTCAAACTCTTCGGCGTTTGTATCTTGAGCACACCTTTGCTGGGTTAACCTCAATCCTCTTTTTCATGACCAAGTACCCCAAAAACCTACCCGACTAGACTCCGAACTTACACTTCGATGGATTGAGCTTCATGTCGTAGTTCCACAGCATATAGAAAGTCTCCTTCAGATCGCTGACATGACTTTCAGCCTTCCTGCTCTTCACGAGCATATCATCTACGTAGACCTTCATGTTACACTCGATCTTCATGAACATCTTTTCTACCAGCCTCTGGTACGTCGCCCCTACGTTCTTAAGCCCAAAAGAAATCACCACGTAGCAGTAGGTGCCTTTGGACGTCACAAAACTGACCCTCTTCTGGTCTTCCATCACTAAGGGTAGCTAGTGGTACCTCTGGGAGGCGTCCATCATATAGGGCAGCTCGCTTCCTATGGTTTAGTCAACAAGTTGGTCTATCCTCGACATAAGGTAGTGTTCTTTCAGAGAAGTCTTGTTGAGATCTCTTAAATCAATGCACATCTTTTACTTACTCCCACCCTTCTTGACCACAGCGGAGTTTGATCACCACTCTGAAATCTAGATAGATCGTATGTGTGATAGGCCGAAAAATGTGCGCGTTTTATATATTTAATGGTGTATTTATATATACTTAATTTATACGCACGTTTATATTTTTGTCTTATTTATTATTTAGATGAATTTATTTGTTTTGATGTTTTATGTGTTATTTTCAATATTTTGGAGTATTTTTTTGGACGCGAAGCATTGGACGGGAGTTCACACGAGCAATTATTGAGGACCCATAGGCCCAAGCCGAATAGTTTGATGTGGGCCAATAAATGTGAAAAGTGAGCTAGCATTGCAATAAAAAAAAGTGCCCAATAAAATAATATTGGCATGAAAATAGAAATGGGCCGTGAGCTTCAAGGATTTTATTACTTGGAATTAATTGGGATCACTTCGAATTAATTGGGACACATGTATTAGCTGCAAGGGATTACTCACGCAACAATTCTTTGCTGAGAAAGACTCCCTCTCACGTAGGGAACTTGGAATTATTTTCCAAGGCATT